>JAABKJ010000981.1:0-32016 GCA_011634705.1 Andricus grossulariae
CTATCCGCAACCCGAGGACGCGTTCGGTGGCTTTGTCATAGGCCCTTCGGCTCGATTCCTGAGGAATCAAAACCGAAACCGAAATATATATATATATGTTAAATGAAAAATGGGATTTTTTGTTAACAAAATTTTTCAACAAACTCCAAAGTCAGAAGGTAGTGAAGAAGATGATCGCGTTAATGGTTTTCTTTTGTAAATAAGATCACAAATATAAATGTTTTAATTTTCTAAAAATTATACCTGTTTGTCATATTTCTGATGAATAATTCTTTAAAATTGAAAAACTAATTATCAAAATTAGGCATACATCTTTGCTGAAATCTTAAACCTTATATTATAAAATGAATATTGTGAATCTATTATTTATTTCAAATTGTATTTCAGTTTTTGAATTACCTAGATCGGTTGTCCTTGGTGATGATGGATTGGATAATGATGATTCTGTAAAAAGAAATATAGGGATTTTTTGTTAACGAAATTTCTTAACGAACCCCAAAGTCGAAAGGTCGACATAAAAATGCCCTTGTTAACCTTTTTTTCTTCAAATAAAACTCAAAAATAGGCAAAAATTAATAAATAAATAATTAAATCATGTTTCCCTAGCAATGCATTGCTTCTCATTGAATTAGTAAGTTAGAAGTACTAAGCAGATTAGTGGAATGCCCTTACTGATTGATTCAGTAAAATAGATCCCATCAATTTATTTTTCCACGCACCTTGTTTGAAAATAATTTCGTTCAATAAAACTTTTTCTTTAGAATTAGAATTTGTCAACTAACAATTAAAACTGAAAACGTTCCAAAGATAGAAATAATATAATTGTAAGTAAACCATTTACAGTCGAAAATCCCAGAATCTTATATTTTGAACCCCTTTTCCAAATCAACTTTTGATGTTGAAAACAATATAATGATATGTCTAATGTGCTGAAATACAAAATAAAAGAAATTATCCACTTGAAATTGAAGGACAATCATTTAACATGTTTCATTTAAACTCTGGAAAAACCTGGTTTAAGAAATTCAATAAATTTCACTAGTTCATATTGCAAATTTTGCAAGGAAAATCATAAGCGTGGCTATTTCACGTTGTATCATTCACTAAATACAAAGAAAAAATGCGTTCAGAGCTTAAATTATGCATGTTGAATGGTGAATATAGCCATTTAATTTATTTTTGGTAAGCGAATTGTAAAACTCATCCATATAGCACTTCATGTAGGGGAAAAGACTAGATGTTTTGGAAAAATACTCTGATATTTGTTCTAGATTGTTTTTCAGTTTTTGAATTACCTAGATTGGGTGGCCTTGATGATGATGATTCTGTAAAAAGAAATAAAGGGATTTTTTTTAACGAAATTCTTGAACGAATCCCAAAGTGAGTGGTCGAAATAAAGATGTCCTCTTCAATCTTTTTCTATCAATAAGATGAAAAATATAAACGTTTCAATTTGCCGAAAACTGTACCTGTTTCCCATATTGCAAGTAAGTAATTCTTAAAAATATGAAAGTCTCTTATTATTATTATATGTACATACATCCCTGCTAAAATAGTGAATCTAGTATTATAGAATTAATAGTGTTAGTCTTATATTTGTTTTATCTTGTATTTTACTATTCAAATTACCTGAACTAGCTGCCCTTGAAATTGATAAATTGGATAATGATGATGCTGCAAAAAGAATTACAGGGATTTTTTGTTAACTGAATTTTCCAAAGAATTCCAGAGTCGGAAGGTTGGAATAATGATGATTGCGTTAATCGATTTTTTAAAAATAAGATGACAAATACAAACGTTTCAATTTTTTGGAAATTGTACCTGTTTATCATATTTGTGGCAAATGATTCTTTAAAATTAAAAAATTGATGATTTATATTAGGTATACATCTTTGTTCAAATAGTGAATCTAATATTATAGAATTATTAGTGTGAAACTAGTATTTATTTCAAATATTATTTTAGTTTTTGAATCACCTAGACCAGTTGCCCTTGGTGATGGTGGATTGGATGATGATGATTCTGTAAAAAGAAATATAGGGATTTTTTGTTAACGAAATTTCTCAACAAGCTCCAAAGTCGGGATGTAGAAATAAAGATACCCTTGTTAACCCTCTTTTCTTTGAATTGAACTCAAAAATCAGCAAAAAGTAATAGAAACATTTGTAATTCATGTTTCCTTAGCAATACATTGCTGTTCATTGAATTAGTAAGTTAGAAGTACTGAATAGATTATTGGAATACACTTACTGATTTGTTTAGTAACATATATCTTACCACTCCAGTTCCCCGCGCACCATATTTTAAAATAATGTTTTTTAATACCATTTTTTCTTTAGAATTAGAATTTTTACATTAACAATTGAAACTAAAAACCTTTCAAATATAAAAATAATATAATATTAAGTAAATCATTTACCGTTGAAAATCCCAGAATTTTATATGTTGAAGCACTTTTTTAAATCAGATTTTATCATTGAAAACAATATAATGAGTTTAATGTGCTGAAATAGGGTCGTCCAAATTTATGCCTGTAAAAATACGTTTTTTAGGTTTTGTTGATCGATTACCCCACCCCATTTGTCCTTTTTCCGGAAAAATTGCCATTTTATTGCTTCGGTCAGCATTACCCTCCCCCCGATGGCTTGAACTTTAGTTTCAAAAGATGTATGCAGAAACGCGGGGGAAATACATAGACGCGAGATCCAATAAAGATCCTCGCACGCTACTTCTCAACAGAGTTTTTTTCGATTGTGGAAATTTTTCGAAGTCATTAAGGATTTTGATTGATAACAATTTTTATAAACGATAAAGAGAGATGTAACCTGGACCTAGGCATTGTGAAAGTTTAAAAATGTTGTGAGCAATTGTTTTCATAAGAAAAATATTTCATAACAATTAATATGACCCTTAATCTGGTAAGTGAATTACGGAGCAAGATGAAATGATATATGAAGATAATAACAACTTACGTTTCGATTGTTTCAAAGTGATGAACAAATTTTGGATTTTAATATATGATTCAGTATTATGTTACATTCTACTTACGAACAGAATCGAGAAACATCACGATCGTGAAGAGCAGCACTGAGACAAAAATTTTCATTTTGATGTAGAAACTAAGAAACGATTTTTGAATGATTCCTTGGACTGTGACTGAATAGATCTTGAATATTTCTCACTTGAATATATACTAGCGATTATCTTATTCTTGACGGAAAGTTTCGTCTATAGGTAGGCCGCTGATTGGCTAGGGCGTCAAGCGCATTTTTATTGCATTGCAGTTAACAAAAATTTCATGTGTACCAATAGCTCAGGTGATAAGATAAGATTATATAAGAAATAATAAGAAAGAATGGAAAAGATATTATTTTTCGACAAAAAGGTTAATTTTCTACCAAAGAGTTGAATTTACATACAGAACAATAGCCTAATTTTCAAGCAAAAAGTTGAATTTTGAAACAAAAATATGAATCTTCAACCAAAGAATAAATTTTTCACATAGTAGTTTGACTTCAAAAAACAGAAAAAAAATTCCTGAAGAAAGAGGACAGTGAACCGTTATTCAAACTTTTTTTTTCGTATAAAATTACACTACTTGGTTGAAAGTGGAAAAATTCAATTATTCCATGTTTGGTTGAAACTTTCTTTTTTTCGGTACTATAGTAACCTTGTTAGTGATCAATTCACCTTTCTGGTTAAAAAATTATTGCTTCAGCTGAAAACGTAACTATTAGGTTGAAAATTTCTCAAAAAGGGGCATAGCAGAATAAGCATGTGTGTGCTGCCTCCGTTCGTATATGATTGGGATTACCACAATAAGTTGGGATTCATATAAGATTGGACTTTCCCGTACATAACAATCAAAGAAACATTTTTATCGGAGTTATAGGGTTTATGTGGGAGAAAAATAATAAATTTATTGAGTTGACCGGAAGTGCTGAAAAGATATTTAATTCTCATCGAATTTTTTCATGGGATGTATTTGAGGCACACCCACCATTTTATCTAGAAATAATGCTTAAATCATCTTTTAAAACATCTCCAAGTTTCATAGCAATCGGATGGGTAGAACATAAATAGAAAAATTAAACTCTCAAGCGTATAGGTTGCAGTATCCCAGGCGTTACATAGGGTATTCGTACATGATAGCAACCCCTGTAGAATATGTGAGCATTCATTCTCCGCTTTATTTTTCCGTTGAAAAAACTGGTCGCAGGTAGTGTTAAATGTCCTTCGATAATCGAACCTTTTCTGAATATCCAATTTGTCTTCATAATATCAATCAAGGATATGGTATATTTCTCGGAACATTTCCTACGTTTATCGATTTTCGTTTGCTTTTTCATAGTAAGTGTAAGCATTCATTTAATTTGTCACATCAACTGTTTTGCCGACGACGTTCACTTCATTCTCCGCTTAGTTTTACCGTTGAAAAAATTGATCGCGGGTCGAATTTGTTTTTATAATATACATTAAGGTTTTGGTATTGTTCTCAAAACCACCACACAAAAATATAAAAACCACATAAAACATGAACTACAAAAAACGTAGTAAAATCGAGAAACGCAGTAAATGTTCTCGGAATAATACCAAAACCTTCATTGATATTATGAAAACAAAGTGAATAATCATGAAAGAGTTCGATTATCGAAAGAAGAAAACACTGCATGCGATCAATTTTTTCAACGAAGAAGCGAAGCGGTGAATGAAGTGAACGTCTTCAACAAAAGAGTCAAATGATAAATCAAATGATTGCTCAAATCCACTATGAAGAAACATACGAAAATTGAGAAACGTAGTAAATGTTCGGGGAACTATACTAAACACTTGATTGATATTATGAAAAGAAATTGTATGATCAGAAAAGTTTCGATTGTCGAAAGAAAATGACTATACACGGGACTAATTTCTTCCACGCAAAAACAAAGCGAAGAATGAAGTGAACGTCTTCGCCAAAACAGTTGGAGTGACAAAACAAATTAATGCTTACACGTACTACGAGGAAACATGCGAAAATCGAGAGACGCAGTAAATATTCAGAGCACTATACCTAATCCTTGATTATTATTATGAAAACAAATCGAATAATCAGAAAAGGTTCGATTATCGAAAGAAAATGACTCTACACGGGACAAAATTTTACCACGGAAAAACAAAGCAGAGAATAAAGTAAACGTTGTCGCCAAAACAGTTGAAATGAAAAATCAAATTAATGCTTATAATTATAGATCTTGTTTGTATATTTTGCCTACCGATTCCGGTCAAGTGGACAAACAATGTCAGGCACTGGAATTTTGGTATAGAAAGGCGTACATTTTTTTTTAAATCTTGGGTTTAGGGCAAGTTGTAGATGTATAATGCTCGCCGTCTATAATCACCATGTCTGTGCGTATATTCTCTCAGAGCCATTGAGCGACAACCATCAATAATGTACTTGCTTGATTCGTTTGTATCTACACATAATCGGCACCAGGCAACCACGTTTTGATGTAACACGTGTCACTAGTCACTTCCCAAGGCTCTACCTCTACACTGTACGCCGTTTACTCTTGCAAAAACTGCATGGTCCACTTTGACAGCTCAGATCTTGGGACTAACACATAATTTCAAAGAACCCTTTATTTTGTAGCAAAAGTCAATAAAGAACAACAACTCTTGAAAATTTCATGCTCCTGTGACTTTGTGCAGACAGAAAAATATTTGGAAGAAAACATTTTCCTGACTCTCTATCAAAGATAGAATTTGTTCGACTTGAAGTAACATTTTTCTGAGTGAAGGAATTGTTGGCAGGTTATTTTTCATGCGATAAATGTGTTAAATTTGAATGAGTTTGATTTGAGAAACAAGGAATGGGACTGTGAGATGGAATGTGGAATGGATGCGTCAGGGAGCTCAGTTCGTTTGTGGATCGAGAACGGAAAGCATAAAAAGCGCGAGTCGGAACGAAAGCTACTCTTCATTCCTCATTTTTATATATTGGGTTTCAACTTTATAAGTATACTGCTTTTGCCTAACTCGAGTAGTAGTATTTTTTAAAAACCCCTTCAAAATAAGAAGGACGGCAAATACGCTAAAATTCAGAAGTCAGGATGACGCCGTTTTTAGTGCACAGTGCAGTGCGCTTGATCGTTTTAACTGAGCATTTATCAAACGAAACGTAAAAAATGTCGGGTCTCGTTGAAAAGGTGGCGAATTCATCCAGTGATAAAGAAAACGGCGACAACGTGGACGATGAGGGATGAGTAAATGGTAATGGTGCGAGCGGAAGCGAAAAGAGAGAAGCAGACTTGGATAACACTGTAAAGAAAAACGTGAAAGTGGCAGTTTGAAGACATGCAAGATCAAATTATGATTAGTCTTCAGTCACAAGAGTTGTGTGCGGTGTCAAGCGCAATAAACCACGTAGACGAAGACGGGTTACTCCACGATTTAATGAAAAAGAATCGATTGAATGAACGTCGAAGTAAGCATATTCGAACCAACAAGGATCGACAAACATCAGATAAACCAACGAAATCGAGCAAAGACCTGCACGGAAATGAGGAGGCAGTTAAAGTGTTTATCGTCCAACAAAATTGAACACACACGACGACCTTGTCTAAAGCAGAAAAATCCTAGACATAGTGAAATCAAGCAAGTGTCAACGAATGCAACCAACTATCGAAAAAAGTTTTTAAAGAATGTCAAAGTCAACGGTAATTCACACGTGGCTTTTGTGTATTTCGGAAACTCAGATTGCACAATGAAGGCGAGTTTAGCTTTGACGGGCGATTACAAAATTAAGAAATGTTCCACAGTTATAAAATCTTGAAGTCCTCAGGAATTTCAGATGACATTTCCAGGTTGGGTCTTCGCAAACGTGACCGTGGACGACATTGAGATTGAAAATATAAAACTAATAGTGTTACCAAACGACGCGCAATCTGTTGACATTTTTATTGGACGGAGTTTTACTGAGTTACCACAAGTTGCATATATAAAGCTCGATGATCAGTTGTCATTCGGTTTGAGAAGTGATATCTTTTTGTGAGCTTGCCGGCCGTAACGAGTAACTTTTTGAGTGTAGTGAAGGATTCTCAGGAATTCGTTTTACAGATTTTGAATTTGGGCGACAAACCCACGGTTATGAGTGAGAAAAGAATGATGTGTTAAAAGAACAAGAAGGTTTGCTAACGTCGAGCAACGAAGAACTCGAGGATAGAAGTGACGTCATTCAAGGGTAAGTCTATGTCGGAGAAGAATAATCGGATGAAATTGAACGTGACGTGTTCCAAGTGTTGAATGACTATCGCGATTGTGTGTTTAAAAGTGTAAAGGAATTAGGTTGCACAGATTTAATTGAAATGGACATCAAGAAAGTGCCAGGAAGCAAACCGTGCAGAGGAAAATTAATACACTTTATTATTCAGGAGCGGAAGGGAATTGCTGAAATGATGCGTGAATTCTAAGAAGCTGGCCTGGATACTGATACGACCTCGCCTCATGGTAGTTCCGTTTTACTTTTGGAGAAGAAGACTGGATAAAAACGACTAGTGGTGGACTATCGGAAATTGAATAGTCAAATGGAGATAATTAATTTCCTTATATAAAACTTGGACGACCATATGGCTTGTTTGGCGGGCGCAAAACTATTTATTGTCATTGATCTGGCTCATGGGTATTCACAGGTGCTCTTGACTCAAGCAGCGCGAAGAAAGACCGCATTTGTGACCCCAGACGACTCTGGCGAGTTTACGAGAATGGTGGTCCGCCTAATGAATGCACCATTCTTTTTCTCCAAGCTGATAAAAAAGGTGTTAGGCCTTCTTCAGAACAAAGTGGTTTTATATAACTTGGACGACATCCTTCTACCTGAAAATGACTATGAAGATTTGAAGCAGCGATTGATCTTGGTTTTGGAGGCCCTCCGAAAGGCTAAATTACGGCTTAGGTGGTCAAAGTGTAAGTTTCTGATAAAGAAAGTCAATTATCTGAGATATTACATTTCGGAGCATGGAGTTCAACCCAAAAAGAAAAGGGTAAAAGCGATTCTCGACTTCCTTCGACCGAATAATGTGCACGAGATAGCAGGTTATCAGGCATGGCGAGTTTTCGCAGAAGACGCTAGTGCAGATTTGGCAGCCGAAGAACGAGTGAGAGTGAAACGAACTATCACTCGAGTAAGTTGGAGTTGTTGGCAGTTTTGTGGGGAGTGAGCCGATTGAAATTATTTTTTATAATTATACCCTTCACGATTGTGACTGATTGCTAAGCGGTAATTTATCTTTAAGCTCACTGAACGAAGAATCCGCAGATCGTAAGATGGCATCATCGCTTAAGTGAGTATAGCTATGAGATTATTCGCCGTCCGGAAGAAAAACTTCAGCGTGTGGATGCTATGAGCAGAGGACAAGTAGAGGATGCACCGAAAGAGAACATCGAAGAGTAAGCAACGATGTTTGCATCAAACACATAATCGGACGATATTCTTATTCATCAGCACAAAGATGAGAAACTGCAACGAAAAATCAACATTCTACGAAAGAATGAAACTAAACGAACTGCAAGAGAAAAAGGGGAAGTGGAAGAATACGAACTCGACGAAGGAATTTTGTACAAGTGCGAGAAAGGAAGTATAAAGTTCGTAGTGTCAGCTGCGATGCAAAATGGAATAGTCATTCGTTTCCACGACTGTCAAGGACATCAAGGTCTGGACAGGACGTACCAAAAAGCTAGTGGGAACTACTACTTTTGGATGATAAGAAGATATATCCAGCAACACATCAGATCTTGCCTTCACTGCATAATAGCGAAGACAAGCACCGGGAAGCAATTTATGGTAGAAAAAATGTTGTGGATAAAAAAATTTTTAATTAGAATTTTCAAATATAAAATAGCTCTCTCTGCTTTCCGATATGATGTTGTATCAGATAATCGATAAATCTCGTATGTGTACCTTCGCAGAAATTTCCATTTCACGAATAAATATTTTGTATTATTACCAAACAATCACGCAACATTTGTTCATGTTCTTGGAACCAATTTAAAGAGTAAGCTCTGTACTTGATTTCATGAATTGCACAAAATTTTCTAAACTTTCCAAACATTAACGCACATCTTATTGTTCAGTTTTCATTAATGAGTAGTTGTTAATTTTACATAATTTTACATAATACGATTACGAAAACACATCATTATCTACTACTTTAAACGATGGTAAATTTTCGTAAATATTTTTTGTTCAAATATTTAGAAAGCTGGAATAAAGAAAGACCAATGCAAAATAAAAGTAGGAAGGGGTCGCCTACTTTCTTTTTCTTGCCGATTTTTTTATTGAGGTTTCCAACATATTTTCAATGAAGGCATTTTCATATGTGCTAGACCAAATTTAGTAGTCTGATTCTAGGAATTAAAATTTTGCAATTTCTAAAAATGTTGTTATTGTGATTTCCTTTTTATTTATGTCCTAAAATCATTCTAAACGAAAAACGGATTTAATCATATAAATTCAAAAGTTCACAAAAAAAACCATTCATATTGCGCAATAGCCTAGCACTTTTTCACATACTCACTAAATATCTTTATGTATATTAGTTACATGATCAACGAAGTGTGCAATCTCATTAATTGCTCTCTTTTCAGTACTTCTGCAACATACTTTGTTAAATTTTCATTAGATACGGTACTTTTCCTTCTCTATAACTGCAACAAATTTAATATTATGTTATAGCTCGTGCTATGATTATTATTTCTATATATACCTATACTAATAAGATCATCATATCAGCGTGGCCATAATTTTATTAAGAACCGTTTAGAATTTGAAACTGACTTTTTTCGAACATATAACAATGTCAGGGAATACTTTTCACTTAATTCAACAATAATTTCTGCTTTTGATTTAAATATTTACAGTACATCGACAATGTCAATTTTTAATAACATTGTAAGATGGTTCAAGGCTTGAAAAAATGAAGCGTGAGCTATGTTCAAAGATAGTTTTAAAAAATATGGTAGTCGCTTGAGTTTTTCAAAATTTGAATGATTGTACCATTTTTTAAACGACTTCGTCAGTATACTGTATATATTTTTAAAAGTATTCAAATCAATAGCATACATCATTGTCGATAAGTGGTAGAAGATAGGGGGTACTGTATACTCTCTATATCTGAAATTATGAAAAAACCACTATTGATAGCTGTTTTCTACTAATTTAAATAGCGCCGATTCGTTTACTGCCAATATGTAAAAATCTACTAATTTAATGTGGAACAATAACCGACATAATATATGTGTAACTATATCTACTGAAGGAATTCGTAATAATGCTACTAAATATATTGGTAAATGTACTACTTGAAGCTGTAGGTTTTCAACATTTTCATATTATTTCAAATTTGCGCACAAGAAAAGGCACATGAATATTTTTCAGAATCAAGTCGAGTCTGTTGATTTTGCAGTACGTTTTTAAATTTCTGCATTCTATAGGCCTCGAAGATGTTTACTTTTTCTGAAAATACTTTTCAGTTAACCTTAAGTTTTTCAAGGAATCTTTCCCAGCTCCCTCTAAGCTATTCGCTCATGAATCAATCCTCTTCGCGCCGGTGAACTTCTTTGCCAACAGGTAAGGGTATCCCTCCTGAGTTGGTCTGACCATTTAAAACGATGTTCTTGCATTTGTCCGGGGCCATTGCCTGGTCCTCGCCTCGGTTCGGTCCTATTGCCACTTTCAACTTATGTGACAAGCTGCAGGCTCCGGCAGCTACGATCATGTTTCCTTAAAGCAACCAATACCGACGCAACTGGAATGTGTACGTAATCCACTCCTGCTCCTTCTACCCCAGAACATAATGATGAGGAACAGTGTTGACAGACCAGATAAAGTGATCCCCGAAGACCAGCCTTTTGCATCCGGCTTGCGATGGACTGAGCCTGACGCTGGAAAGCCGGGATTTTGTTTAGTTGGCTAAGGCATAAAGCTTTCATGCCTCCAAGACAGCCAATAATGAGATCTACAAGATGGAATTTGTGGCCTTGGTACAGTCTGCTCAGCTTGAATAGAAGTGTTCAATATTTCGCCGGTTTTCTTCCTTCAGATCATACAGGATAATATCAGGCTTCGTAGCACTGATACGTTAAGTGGTGGAGAATGAGATGTTCCAGTGGATCGTACACTGATCATTCTCCACGACGGACACGAGTTCTCCCTGGGCGTATGAAAAGATGGGCAATAGATCAACACAATAGGAGTGCCTGGGATGGTAATATAACCTATCTGCAGCACGTTGTAGAAACGCCGCAGCATTGACGATTTCATGTTGATGTACGATTATCATACAAAAATCTGTGCTGTTCAGAACTAAGCAGGCTGTAGCAAGAACCGTTCTCCAATAAAGAGACTCCAAGCTTCTCAAGCCTCTACCCCCTTTATCTCAAGGGAGGTATATTTAAAGTACGGAAGATCTAGAACGATGACTTTGATGGATTGTCATAATCTTGCGTATGCCTAGGTGAAGTTGCTTTAACTCATCGACGTTCCATTTTACTGCACCAAACATGTAGAGCAGTATGGGAACGGCCAGCATATTGGTCCCATATCACTGAGTTTATCTAATGTAACCTATTGTACCGTGTCCTTGAATCAAATCCCATCTCGTGAGGTCAGTTTCCACCATATAGGAGTCTATTTAGACTTTTCGTAACATGTTTCTTTGATATAGATCTTAGAGTGTAGCCTAACGTCAGCAATCTTCCAATACCTCTTGTTTTCGCCAAGAGCTTAGAGGGCTACATGAACAGGTATTTTTGTCAGCATGTTATCAAAGTGCATGCAGAGGATTTTATTTTCCAACAGTACTTTATTTTTTAAATCACGCAAATCAAGGCAACCGGATTTTCTATAACCCTTCCTTAGAGAAAGTCTGTATGTATTCGCCGGAGCCCTCGGACTAATTAGAAGGTGCAGTCATAGCATATATAAGATGGACTCCAGTGACGCTATTAGGGTTGTTCTCATTGATTTGATAATTGCCAGACAAAAGACCATTTGTAGGATCTTCAGCTACTTCACAGTACTAACGGAACTGGTTCTTGGCACCCAGATCAATGAGGCATACTTGATAATTGATTTAATGATTACCGTATGTAACCGGAAAAATTCTTTGGGTATGATTCCCCTGGTGTTTCTAAGTGCGCTGATGCAAGTGCAAAATGTTGCTTTGGCCTTTTTAACTACCACACCAACACGTATTTTCAAGTTAAGTTCAGGGTGGCATATGACTCATAAATACTTAGCTGATGTGGAGAAGTCGACATTGTTGCCATAGGAATCAGGGTACGAATCTCAGTTTCCAATTTCAGTGGCTCTATTGAATAGTCTTCTAGTTCCTTTTTTTCAAGGACTGAAGTCTTCAATTTAATTAGGAAGCATTTTTGTCTTCCTTGCTAATACGGAGAGGACAATCATCCCCATAAGATTTATATATGACCCTTTTCGCTACATCCACATCAAAGTCGAGCTGATCAATTAATCTTATCCTCCAAGGAATAATTTCTAATGACTCGTCAAGATCTTCCCTATATTGATCCCAGCCAGTCGCTCTCGGGTTCCTATGCCTAATCGGAGCAGACTCGTAGCTGTCAGTTAAAAGCATATATACCAGTGATCTGCTAGGGATGCCTGAGGTGATAAGTACGAGCCCTAAATGCGTCGCTAATGGATGTAGAGCACAAGGTCCGGTCAATAACCTCATGACATCTAGTTTTCACCAAAATTGGCGTATTTCCACTATGCAATATAGTTAACTGCTCTTCCGTAAACTTCAGAAAATATATGCCTTTTTTGTGCCTCTTGTATAAAAAAACAGTTCTCGAAACTGAGTTGTTAAGCTTCGAACGCAGAGGTCTCAAATTTTTTCGCTGATAGTAATTACATAATTCTTACCTTTTCATTGTATATTCCAGAAAAAATTTTTTTTAATACAATTTTCTTCTTTTTATTCCAAATTTGTAGAATCTGTTGAATTTATGTATTGAATATCTCCTCCAATAATGTACATCATTCGATGTTTGACTTTCGTTACGCCTGATAATCATAAGGTGTTCTAAAGATACTGATCAGCGAAATTAAATGGTTTGGATAAGCAATCAATAATTTGAACAAATTAAGTACACTCGTTTATTCACAATTAATTGTAATGTAATTATTTCACAGTATTTCATATTGCATGTGCGCTTCATACAAGAACGCTACTTTTCTTTGCAAACACTCTCATAGGTTAATCGGATCAATGATTGCCCCCCATAAACTATTCTTAGTTGGTTTCGAACTGCATACTTATTATTAAATAAAAGCAAATAAAACTACTGATAGATAGCGCATTAAGAACCGATAACAATATTGCACTATCAATTCATAATTTTATCTTCAATTATTCTTAAAAAAGGACATTTTAATGAAAATTCCACTGAAGGTGAGGATCATATAACAACTGTTTCCGCTTATGCCGAGGTATCTCGGTAAAATATCTTAATTTCTCATATTGCGCATACGACCATCCATCCCGTAGTATTAGATCACCAGTACGAAGGTTTTCCCAATGTAATCTTATTGGTTGACCGTCTCTGTATACTGAAGATTATTAAAATTTTTATTGATTTAGTCATTGAGTAGTTGACTTATGGAATAGTTATATTTTAGCATTTCACTGATAGAATATTAGAAAACCCATAATTTGTCACTTACTGGGTAGGCAAAACTGCAAATCTATTCTAACAAACTCCCCATTTCCAGAATACCGTGCAGCAAAATTCCAATTACGCAAAAGTATATCATCTATTTCCAAAGTGGCTCTCTTTGGTGGAACTCGTAATCCTTATCAAGAAAAAAAATGAATACCTCTTTTAAACATACAAAATGCATTATCTCAGAACGGATAAATCATAATTAATTACGGTTCTACTTATAATTATCCAATAAATTAAATTTTCAATTTTATTTCAGAATTCCAAACGTTTCTCATTGGTGCACAAAAATTATATATATACATGAATATACATAAATTTTCAACAGCATTGTTTGAACAATGAATGTGGTGATCGTTCCACAAAATTTTAAACTAAATAGTGGAATTTTCAAACAGAAAGAGATCAATTTTTAACTAAAAGCGGTGTCGTAAAATTTGTATTGAAGAGAATAAATTTTCAAAATAAAATGAATTTTCTACAAAACAGTTGTATTTTGTATGAAGCAACTAAATTTTCTACTGAAGTGTTGGATTTGCGAACCCCAGAATATGATTTTTCAACAAAAATATTATTTTTCAACCAATCACTGAAATTTCCAACAAACAAGTTCAACTTACAGTTAAAAAAATAATTTCCAACAAAACAAAGACGAATTTTCTAATAAAATCATAAATCTTCAACTAACAAACTTTAATTCGAGAAACATTCGTATTTAACCAACAAAAGCGAACATTCAACAATATATTTGAATCTTTAGCTAGAGAGATTAGTTTCCAGCCAAAAGTTTGAATTCTTAACAAAAAAATTGATTTTCTATCAAACAAGATGAATTCTCAACAAAACACATGAATTTTCAACTAAATAATTGAATAATCAAATTCGTGAATTTTTAAGCTAAAAAGACAAATTTTCAACAAAATAGATGAATTTTCAATCAAGAAGTATGACTTTTTACAAAATTGTTGAATTTTCAACAAATTAATCTGATGCCTGACCAAACAATAAAAATTTTTATTGAAAAATAATAACTTATTACCGAGTCCGAGGTCTGTGACCATTAAATTTAAAAAATCATGAAAAATTGTTCATAATAATTAAATAAAGAATAAATTATAATTATTGATACAAATTACAAGAAATTATCTACTTGAACTTGAAGGAAAATTGTTAATTTCTTATAAAACAGATCATTTATCATTTCACATGCTTCATTTGAACTCTGAACAAACCTCTTTTCTGAAATTTAATAAATTCTACTATTCTAGATTGTAAATTGTGCAAGCAAAGCCATTTAATTTTTTTCTGTAACCGAATTGTAAAATTCATCCATGAGGCACACCATGTAGGGGAAAAACTAGACGTTTTTGCAAAATTATCTAATATTCGTTCTAGATGGTATCTCAGTTTTTTAATTACCTCTACTGGGTGGTCTTGATGATGATGAATTGGCTGATGATGATGATTCTGTAAAAAAAAAGATAGGGATTTTTTATCAACGAAAATTTGCAACGAATCCCAAAGTTAGTGGTCGAAATAAAGATGCCCTCTTGAATCATTTTTTCTTTAGATAAGATAAAATATGTAGAAGTTTCAATTTGCCGAAAATTGTACCCGTTTGTCATAGTTCAAATGAGTAATTCTTTAAATGTTGAGAATATTTTTATATTATCATATAGACAATGCACATACATCACTGCTAAAGTGGTGAATATAATATATTACCTGAACTGTTTGCCCCTGATATTAATAGATTGGATAATGATGATTCTGTGAAAAGAAATATAGATATTCTATGTTAACACAATTTTCCAGCGAACCCCAAATTCAGAAGGTCGGACTAAAGATGTTTGTGTTCATCCTTTTTTTCAATAAGATAACAAATATGCATGTTTTCATTTTGTAGAAATCGTTCCCGTTTGGCATATTTCTGGCAAATAGTTCTATAAACTTAAAAATTAATTATTAATATTAGGCATACGTCTTTACTCAAATAGTGAACCAAATATTATAGAATTAATATTTAACTCTATTTTTTGATTTTAAATTGTATTTTAGTTTTCAAATTACCTAAACTGGTTGCCCTTGGCGATGATTGATTGGATGATGATGATTCTGTAATATGAAATATAGGGATTTTTATAAACCGAATTTTTCATCGAACCCCAGAGTCGGAAGGTTGAAATAATGATGATCACGTTATTTTGTTGTTGTTGTGAATAACATAAAAAATACAAACGTTTCAATTTTTAGAGAATAGGACCCGTTTATTATTTTTCAGGTGAATAATTCTTTAAAATTAAATAAAATAATGATTAATATTAGGTATACGTCTGTGCTGAAATAGTGAATCTAATATTATACAATTAATGATGTCAATCTATTATTTATTTAAAATTGTATTCTGGTTCATAAATTACCTAGACCTGTTACCCTTCTTGGTGATGGATTGGATGATGATGATTCTGTAAAAAGAGGTATAGGGATTTTTTGTTAACGAAGTTTCTCAAAGAACCCCAAAGACAGAAGATCGAAATATAGATGCCCTTTTTAACCTTTTTTTGTTCAAATAAAACTCAAAAATCAGCAGAAGGTAATACGAGAATTGATACATCATGTTTCCCCAGCAATGCATTGATTTTCATTGAATTAGTAAGTTAGAGGTACTACTAAGCAGATTAGTGGAATACCCTTACCGATTCTTTCAGTAACATAGATCTTACCACTTTATTTCCCTGCGCACCTAATTTCCAAATAATTTTTTTGAATACCATTTTCTCTTTAGAATTGAAATTTGTAAACTAACAATTAAAACTAATATGAAACATGTGAAAATTTGATATAATGTTATATTCTACTTACGAACAGAATCAGGAAAGCTCACAAACGCGAACAGCAGCGTCAAGACAAAAATCTTCATTTTAAGGTAGACATTAAGAAATGATCTTTGAAGAATTACTCAGACTGTAACTGACTAGATCTTGAATATTTTTCACTTGTATATATACTAGCGATCATCTTATATTTGGCGAAAATTCTTTGGCACGGGTAGGCCGCTGATTGGCTGTAGCATAAAGCGTATTTTTATTTCTTTACAATAAACAAACTTTATATGTGTACGAATAGCCCAGTTGGTAAGGATAAACATCTCTCGCTTTTCTAGTTTCGGCAATCAAGGTTTGATGATTTTCATGATTTTTTGACTTTGTGAAATCAGGAAAATAGTCAAAAAAGATTTTGTTGGCTGTATATCAAAGATAGAATTTGTTCGATTTAACTAAAATTTGTTTAATTTGCGAAATAGCGTTTCTGAATCAGATAAATTTTGTTTTAATGAAAAAAATATTTGCTTGATCCTATTTTATATTGCGCAACAACCTAGCACACTTGTACATACTCACTAAATATCATTGTCTACATTAGTTACATGATCACCGAAGTGTTCAATGTCATAGCACGTGCTACGATGAATTTTCTATATATACTAATAGAATCATCTTATTGGCATGGCAATCATTTTATTAAGAATCCTCCAGAATCTGAACTGATTTTTTTTTTAATATAAAAATGTCAGGAAATGCAATTCACTTAATTGAACAATAATTTCTTCTATTGATTTAAATATTTACAGTACATCTACAATGTCAATTATTAATAATATTGTAAGATGGTTAAAGGCTTGTAAAAATAAAGCGTGATAACATAAAAGAAACTAATATTTAGAGACAGACGTATCCTTTTATGCATTTAAGAATGCTTTTCAAAATAAAAAATGTTTCTGTAAAAATAGGGTAGTTGCTTCACATTATCAAAATTTGAATGATTCTATTCAGTATTCAGGTATTCTATACTTTCTAAATCTGAATTAGTAGGAAACTAATAATTGGTGGTAGTTTTCTACTAATTCAAATAGCGCTGATTCGTTTACTGCTAATAATTAAAAAAGACTAATTCAATGTGTAAGTATAACCGACTAAGTAAATTAGTAACCATATCTACTAAAAGTATGCGTAATGTTACTACTAAATGAATTGATAAATGTGTTGTTAAAAGCTATTGTAAAGGTAGTTTTGAATGAATGAGTTCAAAAATTGATTTTGCACTAAAGATGATTTCATTGAAATAAAATAATAAATTAATAAATACACGAAATATGAAAATTGTACGGAAAGTACGTCAAATTCCATATAGTCATACTAATCAGCTACCAGAAGTTGTACATTTTCAAAATTTCACTGCCTCATAGAGGAAGCTTTGCAATGGTAACAATATCCAAAAAATTACAATTCATATAATTAAACCTTTCTCAATTTAAAAATCTCTGATACAATGATCTAAGACATGTTCAGGATGTGTGTGTTGTTGTGTGTCGGGTTATGTGTGGATGTCACACTTTTTTGTGAACACGATAACTTGAAAACTGTTGCAGTTAAAACGATGAAATTTGAAGGGATTTTTTTCACTACTAATATCTTGAGACTGATTGATAGATTTTCAAAAATGTTCATTTCATTTTTTTTAGAACTCTATAATATTTTCAAAATCAGTTTTTTACAGTAAAACTTTTTCCATTAACATAATTCAAAGTTGATGCAAGAATATAAAAGATTACTCGATTCGAGACGAATCGATTGACCCATAATATTAATTCTTTCTATCAAAGCGTACGGAAGTTATCGTCATTTATATTATATTTAAAATGGATTTTTATAAGAAAAATTTCTTCATTCTCATAATTTAAAGTTGATGCGAGAATAGAAAAGATGTGTTAAATCGAGGCAAATCAATTGACCTATGATATTCATGAATTTTATTGAAGAGTAAGAAAGCTATGGTAATGCATAATATTCGTAAATACGGATTTTTATAGTAAAACTTTTTTAATTAAAACATAATTCAAAGTTGATGCAAGAATATGATGGATTTCTTGGTTCGAGACGAATCGATTAAAACATAATATTAATACACTTTATTGAAGAGCGAGGAAGTTATGGTCATTTATGTTATCTTAAAAATCGATTTTTTTTTGTCAACATTTTCTCATTAAGAAAATTTAAAGATGATGAAAGAATTTAAAAGATTCCTTGATTCGAGGCAAATCGATTGACTTATAATATTAATACACTTTATTGAAGAGTAAGGAAGTTATGCTTATTCATAATATTTGAAATATCTGTTTTAAACAGACAAACTTTTCTCATCGACGTAATTTGAAGTGGATGCATAAATTGGAAAGACTTTTTGATCATACATCCTCAAATAAAATAATTCTGACAATTTTTGTAAAAAAAATCATGAAGCTAGGAGAGAGATAGAGAATTTAAGATATTTAAAGAAATTTTAAAGCATTTCAAGAATGTATAGGAATTCAAACGGTTTTGTTGTTCAAAGGACTTTGACGAAGAAGTTTAATTTAATTTTATTTCCAGGAAATTTCCATAGATTTTAGCGGATTCTCCAGATTTCATAATAATTTCACGGAATTTCAGAGATTTTGAAACATATAGGATTTCCAAAGATTTTAAAGGATTTCTTGCGAACTTTTGAAAATAAATTTTTTGGTAGGAAACTTTAAGGGATTTCTAGCAATTCCAAAGATTACAAGGGATGTTAAGGCTTTTTAAGAAGTTTCACAAGATTTAGGGAAAGAAATTAATCTTCAAGAATATTAAGGGATTTCAAAGAATTATAGGTATTCAAACAATTTTTTAAATAACTTTAATGAATGAGCTTAATTAAAATAATATTCAAGGGTTTCAAAATATTATCAATGGCATTAAGAGGTTTGAAGTGATTTCAAAAAAATTCTATATGAATCAGAATTGAAGTTCAAGAGATTTGAAAGATATTAGGGAAATTGACAAATGTTTGCTCTCACAAAATTCTTTCAATGTTTAGGTATAATTTATTCCAATGCTGATTATCCTATAATTGTTTTCTTTATAATGATTTTCCATAACGAATTTTCTATAATCCATGAAATCTTCTGCAATTCCATGCAATATTGCAATATTTTTTTATTTCATTCTT
This sequence comes from Andricus grossulariae, assembly GCA_011634705.1. NCBI lineage: Eukaryota > Metazoa > Arthropoda > Insecta > Hymenoptera > Cynipidae > Andricus > Andricus grossulariae. The sequence goes on from JAABKJ010000981.1 coordinate 19,756, forward strand.
ATTTCATTTTTTATTTACGTTTATAAAATATTTTAAATGGATGCCTTTTATGTTTGCTGGTAGAAATTTGATCGTTTGATTCTGGGAAGTTACAGTTTTTAATTTCGATTAATTTCGTCATTGTAATTTCTTTATTATTTCTGTTTCGAAATCATTCCTCATGATGAATGGATTTGATCAGATAAATTTAAAAGTCAACAAAAAGAAAGATTCATATTGCGCAATAAACTCTCACACTTGTACATGCTCAATAAATATCTTTGTTTACCTTAGGTACATGGTACCTATAACTGATATGAATTTTAGATTATGTTATAGCACGTACTATGATTATTATTTTTGACACATATACTCATAAGATGATCTTATCATCGCGGCAATCATCTTATTATGACCCGTCCGAAATTTGAACGGAATTTTTGTTAAATATGGAAATTTCAGAAAATAATTTTCACCTAGTTGGACAATAATTTCTGCTATTGACTTAAATATTAATAGTAGGTCTACCATTTCAATGTACAAATTTGATTTTTTCTGATTACTTAAATATTCGTTCCTTATTTTGCACTAATTTTTATTCTCAGCTACCTCCTGAAAAATGTATCATTTCAATAAATTTACATAATTACAATTCATGATGGGCATTAATATTGAAATAGATGTGTTTGCATTGTCTCGCTTTATAATTGAAGAAAAAGTTGAAAAAAATTACCAATTATGCTAATGAATATTTAATTGCACTTTTTGTAGTTTTTACAAGAATTAACTTTGATTATTCTCAAGGTTATTGCTCATAATTTAAACAAAAAATACGCACCTCATTAAAAAATTATTAATGAATTTGTAGCTCTTGCTTGGGTGAACAACTTTTGTTAAGCAATGTTTTTCATAGTTTCTGGCCTTTGTCCAAAAATTAATATTTTTTTACGATTAAAAGAAAAACTACGCGCTCCATCGAAAAATGATTATCAACTGAATTCGCCCCAAAAATAAATGCTCTAATTGCTCAAAAAGTGATTTAAAAAAATGCACACCGCGATATTCCCGGACGAATCTGAAGGTGTTTTTAGTTTGTTAATATAACTCTTAGTTTTTTTTTAAAGTAATCACATAAGTTTCAAATAAATATATGTGGCAAACTTCAATGTCGTGATATTTCAGACCCTATAAAGGGCACTTCTTAGAGTGATTTTTTGTTTTCTCAGTGGTTGAAACTTCTTTAAAAAACAAAAAAAATTATGCAAATATTTTTTCACAGATAGAAGATAATAAGAGAAGTGGTGAATGTTGAGAAAAACACAATTCGTTTTTTTTGAGGTCACCGTACTATGCGCACCAGAAAAGCGAGGAAAAAGTATAATTTTTGGTTCCGAAATTCCAGGAGGTTCTGTTTTCAAACCGATTGCATCGTCATTATTAATTAATTTGTTATCTAATTCGAAATTTGTCGGAAACCATAATTTTTTGACTTTGTGCATTCAGAAAAATATTCAAAAAACATCTGTTTCACCCTATATCAAATGATAGAATGCGTTCGATTCAAATAAAATTTGTTTCGCTTGAAAAATGGCATTTTCGAGTCGAATGAATTTTCTTCAAATAAACAAAGATATTTTCGTGACATTTTGTTTGATTTAAAGAAACGTTTGCCTGAGTAAAAGAATACCATTCTTCAGATGAGTCGTGAATGGCCAGAAGAACATAATTCGAATTTTTGGTTCAAAATGTTCCAAAGGTCGTATTTTTAAACTAATTTAATTGTCATTAGTCATTTATTTGTTCTTTAAACTTAGAAGCTGCAAAAAAAGCATAATTTCTCGACTTTGTGCTACCTATATACTTGTTTATTGACATTTTCTCAGAAATGAAAATAAAATTAGTAAATTCAGTCTCGATAAATGAAAATGTTCATTATTGATCAATTTACTTTAATTATTTAACTATCACAAGCGAATTAATAAGTATATAAGTGTATTTGTTGATTACAGTTGATCTTGAAAGGCAATTAATTATGGCACGATATTATTTTCTGGATGAAAAGGAATAATCCAGTAGTGAAGAATTTTTTGCAAATATCTGCAATTACTCATTCTACGACATTCGACTAACAATCGTTTGAAAGTTCAGATGTTGGCGTTGAATCCGCCTATGTTGAAGTTTTTTATTGAACAATTAAAAAAATGTGTAGCTTCAAATTTCAAGTTATTTTCCGCAAAATCATAATTTCAAAATCTTGTGTTCAACTCATTGGCAAATGTAATAAATTGTCTCTAAAGAATTCTTAACTTATGGAGTAAAAAGCACATCATAGTCTTCAAATCTGGACCAAGAACACGAATGAATATTACGTAATTGCTGACTAATCGTAAAAAGCGTTTACTAGTAAAATGGAAATTCTGCAAAGATAAGAATACGACATTTATCGCTTGCGTTTATTTCTTATCATAATACTTTGCTGAAAAAATCAATATTAGACATTCATAAGTTAGGTTATGTTTTTCTCGTCATCGCTAAGGTCTGCAATGTTTCACTTTATTAGATACGCTTGCTACTTTTCCTTAATAGCTACACGGATTTCATTATTCCACCACACATCACAAGGCATTCTTCCTACAACCGCTGTACCACACACTTCAGTTGCTCTTCTAACTTTTGTCTTTTTGGTTCCTTTCCATCCGTAACAACAAAGTCAATTAAACTCTGGCTATCTTCTCTTAAAAATATGTGCAAGTGGATCATTTGATGTCTAAATCCAGTATTTGTAATAAAAAGGCCTTTTTGAAGCATAAGCTAACCAACCTATCTCCGTTACCATTCGATTTGGATTCCTAAAATTATCCAGCACTCTTCCCGTACTCTTACTTTGGACTTCAGCCCATCCATTCATATTTTCTAGCAGAATGATTCTTTTCACATAATCGAAACTACATATTGTAGCATTCGAAGTGCCTTAGAAGGCGTCTTTCAATTCACTTCTTTCACTATCAAGAATCCGGTAGATACAAGTTCATGCATCTTTATATGCTGCCTTGCTCTCTTATTCATAATCAGATCGACCCCTTGACTACTTGACTAACATGTGATTAACCATCTACTCCTGCCTGTATTTCGAGTCCGCTTTTTTACTTCTCTTTCTTCATCACTCTAATATCACATCCTTTTCTCCTTGTTCCAAGAATAGATACAATAACTAGGTTTCTCACGCGCATTGTTTCTTGTTACTGCCTTCCCTTAAAATCACTCACACCTTTAGCATTCCAAGCCTCCAGTCTTCCACTCAGCAACTGAAACTTCACCTTTACCTTCACTGGATGCATGCCCTTCGTCGACCAAAGTTTCAATCCATTTCAAGGCTACTCTGTTGTTTGAATTATTCTTTGTTTGAATTACACGCCCAACCACTAACGTTATGCTAATCTTGCAATATCTTGCAATTCTTTTATTTTTATTTATTTTTTTTATTTCTGTTTCGAAATCATTCCTCACGATAAATGAATTCAATCAGATAAATTCAAAAGTCCACAAAAAGAAACACTGATATTGTGCAATACCCTTGCACACATGTAGATGTTCAATAAAAATCTTTCTTCACCTTAGTGGCATGATTTCTATGAATGATATGAATTTCACCTTATGTTATAGCACGTACAATAAATATTATTTTCTAAACATACACCAATAAGATCATATTATCGGCGCGGCAGTCATCTTATTACGATATGATAAATAGCCAAGAGGCTATATCCTCTGCATGAGTTTAACAAGTGTATCATATCATGCCCTAGCCAAGTATTTGTAATGAACGAGCCCTTTTCTAAGCATGAATTAACCAATATGTCTCCGTTAACATTTGTTTTTAGAGACCTGAAATTTCCTAGCACCCTTTCCGTACCCTAACGTTGGACTCCAACCCATACATTCATATTTTCTTGTAGAGTGATTTTTTTCCCATGATCGTCAGTACCTATAGTATTATTTAAAATGCCCCGAAAGGCGTCTCTTACTTTACTCCTTTTACCATCAACAATCTGAGAAATACAAATTCATGCCTCTTGACATATTGTCTTGTTCTATCAGTCATAATCAGACTGACGCCTTCACTACTACATGAATCTTCACATTTACCTTTACCGGATGCACGGCTTCCTCAATCAAGATTTCAATATATTCTGCGGCTACTTTATTGCTTATATTATCAATCTTTTGAGTATTAGCGGAAGTACGAACTTTATGCGAGAAATATATTTTGGGAGTCAAGACCATGTTGACAATAATCAGCCGGTCGTCATAAGGTGGGGAGTCTGGTTATAACGTGAGTCTCGCTAAAGTTCAGCCAATAGAGGGGGGGGGGGGGTGTAGGGACAAAACTATAACCGAAAGAGTCATGATTATTTTGTGTTGTGTGCTGCGGAGAACACAGGCTTTCAGCAGATTAGCAATAAATTAGGAAAAACAACTTGCATGCTTTTACTAAAATTCCTTCATTCATATCTAACTTCTCTAAATTTTGTTGAATCTATAGGATATTATACCACTATAAATTTGAATTCATACTCATCGAAATCCTTAAAGTTTTCTTCAGTTCACACGTGTTTCATTTTGGAACTCAAAAATGACTGCACCGTTTGAATGTAGAATATTGCATTCTCGATTCACAACTCAAAATATAGATTGACAGAACGATTCGCTTCCTTAATTAAAACTAAAAAATCAGCAGAACTTATTTTTTATTGAGTTAGTAAGTCAGTATTGCTAAAAAGATGAGTGAAACACCCTTAAAGACTCACCTAGTAACATCATTTTTAACATTTAATTGTATATTTCAGACAGTTTCTTTTAATAAGAATTTTTTCATTAGATTTCCAATTTGTAGAATCTGTAAAATCCATATATTAATTATCTCCTCCTTTAATGAACATTATTCTGTGTTTGAATTTGTTGTTACGCCTGATAATCATGAGGTGTTTTGAAGATACTGATCAGCGGAATTAAAAGGTTTGGATAAACAATTGATAATTTGACCAAATTTATACTCTTGTTTATTTTACTTTGTACTTACGCAAGGATTTGAATGATCAAAATATCAAATTGATTAATTTTGTATCAATAATCCATTTTGTCTTGACAAAAATGATCAATCAATTGTAATATAGTTATTTTGCAGTATCTCATATTATTGCATGTGTGCTTCATCAAAGAACGTTACTTTTTTCCAAACACTCTCATAGGGTAATCGAAGCAGTGATAGACCCCCTCAACGATTATTAGTTGGTTTTAAACTATAGATTTGTTAATAAATACACGTAAATATAACTACTAATAGATAGCGCATTGTGAACTGATAATAATATTGCATTATTTATAAGTAATTTCATTTTCAAATATAAAAAAAAGTATATTCTAAAGAAAAGGCCATTCATTGTGGGGGAGACCATATTGTATCGATAACCTTATGTTCAAAAGTACAGATGTAAACGCATGTAAAGGATCAAATATATATTGTTTCCGCTTATGTTGAGGTATCTCAGAAAAATATCTCAAATTCTCATATATTGCATACGACCATCCATCCCGCAGTATTAGGTCACCGGTAATAAGGTTTTCCCAGTGTAATCTTATTGGATGACCGTTGTCGTCTTTTTCTGAATTATCGAAAATTTATATTGAATTAGTAATTAAGTAATTAAGTCATGGAATAGTTATATTTTAGCATTTCACTAATGGAATATTAGAAAAATCAGAATTTTTCAATTACCGGGATGGCTAAAATCAAAGTCCATCATATCAAACACCCCATTTCCGGTACATCGTGCAGCAAAATTCCATCTACGCCAGAGTATATCATTTATTTGAAAAGTGATTCTCGGTGGTGGAACTTGCAAACCTGATCAAGCAAAAAAAAAATCAATCACTATTTTAAATATAAAAAATGCATGCTCTCATAACTGCTAAATTATACTAAATGTTGAGTCTACTGATAATGATCCAAAAAATTAAATTTTGTATCTTATTTCTGATTCACAACAATTCTTTATTGTTGCCCCTGACGAGAAATATGGTAGAAAATGTAGTATAGGCCTATTATAATATTCCGATAATGAAAAACAAGACAGAACAAGAAAAAGTACAGTCGAATGATTTGTTTAGTAGCTTTTGAAGGATTTGAAGATTTAGAAAAATTTCAAGGAAGTTTGAAAGATTTCAAACATTTTTAAAAATTTCCACAGATTTTAAGGATTCTAACGGGTTCAAAGCGATTGGAAAAATTGCGAAGGAATTTCGAATAATTTTGTAGGTCTATCTCAGATTTCAAGATATTTTCAATGAACTTGAAGAAATAAATCAAATCAAATAGAATTCAAAGGAATTTCTAGCAAGTACAGAGAATATAAGGTATTTTGATGTATTTCACAAAATTTCAATGATTTCCAAACGTATAAGGAAATTTCAAGGAGTTTAAAAGAAGTTAACTAGATTTTGAAATATTTTAACTCATTTTTAAAAGATTTTATCGGTTTTATAGAGATAAGAAATATTTTCACAAAGTATTTCATAGGGTTTTACAGGATTTTTACCTTCTCCAAAGATGTGAAAGAATTTTCTATGACTTGCAAAGATTTCCAAGAATTTCTAAAGAACTTTGGGAAATGAATAAAACTTGAATGAATTGCCAGGAATTATCAGTGATTTTATAGATTTTAATGAATGTCTAAGATTTTTGGGGATATCAACGGTTTTTGTAGAGAACATTTGAATTTTTAATAAAATAGTTGAGTTTTCAGTATGAACAATCAATTTCAGTCAAATAGAAAATGAAGTTTCAACACAGAGGATCCATCATCTACCGAAAAAGACGAATTTTCAAAATATGAACATGCATTAAAAAATGAATTAATTTTCAACCAAGAAGATTATTAATAGATTTATTGCTTTCACAATAATTGATTTCGATAAAACAAAGAAGGTGTTTTGAGTTTCAATCATGTGCAAAACGACGAACCTTGCCCAAATTTCGTGAACATTGCAGTTCGCTTCTTCAGGGCTTGCCTCAATTAACGTTTCAAGTTATGCTGTTCTTATATATACCCTCCACGATGCCTGCGACTGGCCATTTGAGAACATCTAAATCCAAATCAATTCTGCATAAAACGAGTTTTCTTTTCTGAGAAGGAAGAACACAACATACCAAATTTGTCTTGCTCACTACTTGCAGAAAACTATTAAAACTTTACCTTTCCCGATCAAACACCCTCAGATTTTACATTTTGTATACATTAAACCGAATATCATTTGTCTAATCCAAGAGGATTAAAGATCTTTCCGCTCAAAAACAAAAAATACAATTTGACAAATTACTTCCAGTAAGGCACACACCACTAACTAACACAGTAAAAAACATCTCCAAGCATCCTCTTAGCAATGCAATGATTTCAGCCTCATGTAAAGGACATAACTTTGCAGTGGCTCCCTCCAAACTCCCGGAAGAAGTCATCAGTTATTTGGAATCCACATTGTATACCCTTCCACCCGAAAAAGCGAATGACATACAACGTAGGACGGCCAACATCTTACGCCAAGCCAAACTTCCCTCCTCAAACTTGAAAAGAACAAGAAAACACAGAAATTAAAACACTAAATCAGGATACAAACATCATAATATTACCCGCAGATAAAGGAAAAACAACAGTTATAATGAATAAAGAAGACTTCAAAAACAAAATCATGGACCTTCTAACTAACGATACATAGAAAAAACTTGAGAAAAAACTCACAAAAACAATAGTCAGCAAAACAAAAGCCCTACTATAAAACTCTACACTTGACCGAGTATGCTGACTCACCAAAGAACTGAATCCTTTGACAGGAAACTCTATCATACACGTTCAAAACTCTTTTGACTTTATCAGAAAAATACAACAGATCCACATGCAACCCTAAGACATCCTAGTGAGCTTCGACGTAGTATCTCTCTTCACGAAAGTACCAATCTCTGATACAATCGATATTATTAAATCCTTTGCAAACTTTCCCTCCGATCTCATATCTTTGATAGAAGACTGTCTTAATAATACTTACTTCTCTTTCAATAACCAATTCTACGAACAAACCTCAGAAGGAGCAATGGGATCTCCAATCTCACCTGTCATAGCCCACATCTTCATGGAACATCTAGAAACTAAAATCTTCAACCCATCCAAACCTTAATCGGAATTTTGGTGCCGTTACGTTGACGACATGTTTGTCATCTGGAGACATGAACTAGATAAATTACACAAGTTTTTTAATTTCATCAATCGATTGAACCCTAATATCAATTTACCATGGAAATTAAACATAACCGAAAAATGCCTTTCTTGGACGTACTAGTTTACAAAAAATCTGATAACACATTAGGACACAAGGTTTACAGAAAACCCATTCATACAAACAGATACTTACATGCCTCCTTCCACCACCACCCATGTCAAAAGCAATCGGTCATCAATTCCGTGGTATACAGACCTGTTTCCATGACAGATAAAGATAACCTACAATAGGAATTACAAAGGGTTAAACCAATCCTTATACAAAACGATTACACAAGCAAAAACAAATTGAGAAAGCAATGAGAAAATACACTCAAAAAACAAGTCAACAAAACTTACTAAAGAAATAGGCGGAACAACGACTATCATCCTACCGTACATTCAAGGTATCACAGAACAAATAAGAAGAATTTACAACAAACACAATATTTAAACCATATTTAAACCACCTGCGAAAATAGGACAACTTCTAAACAACCCTAAAGACAAAAAGGCACCTCTCAGTGATCCGGGAGTATATAAAATTCCTTGTTCTTGTGGCAAAGCCTATATTAGAGAAACCGGGAGGGCGGTGAGCCAACGTGTAAAGGAACATGAGAGTAAAGTCAGGCTAAAACATTTCACGCAATCAGCACTAGCTGAGCATCATATTGAAACAGGACATAGCATTTTATTTGACAAAACAACCGTCATCGCAAAATTGTACTATATTTTTCCATGAAAATATAGAGAAGCAAACGAAATCTTAAAACACCCTGATAACATCAGTAGGGACAATGGATATAATACCAATCCGATTTGGCTTTCTGTCCTCCCGGGGTTTTTAAAAAAGACTTGATTGTCCAATCAAGTTCGAGCAGTCCCCACCTCGAGCCGCTCTGGCCAATCATAGGCATCGTAAAGAATCTATATAGGAACAACATAACCTGAAACTTCAGTTACAGGTCAGCCTGAAGAAGTGAACTGCAATGTTCACGAAATCATCGTGAAAGTATTAAATCTATCATCTCATCCACCGTCAGGAAGACTTGATGTTCTGTGTATGGACTCTAGTATCGTGATCCACGAACTCCTCAGAATGATTCACAGTTTTATGCACATAACCATGATCTTCAAGGTTTTATATATCCTCTCCAATGATCTGTATGGATCGCTGTCCCTTCTGCAACGTGTTTCTTGATCATTTCAATCCACATAGCTTGGTCTCTTCACCAGCACCTCCAATTTTACCTTCTTCATCCAGATGTTGATCAAGAGCAATTGTGAGGACCTCTCTACAAAAAAAGAATCTGTCGGCTATAGTTTCTCTTGAAATTGCCTGTCCCTAAATAATGCTGCTCTCACGTACAGTTTGCTCAAAATTTAAATTAATAGCAAAGCTATACGTGATCAACATGCATGCTGCTGCTGGAATGTGACACCTCTCAATCCAGGTGTTTTCAGCAACAGTATGCGTATGCCGATGCTTACCTTGTTTCTCGCAAACGAATCAACCGCAATTCATATACGATTCTTACAGTACCATTTTTTCTCGTGCTTCCCACAGAACCGTTCCACTGGAATAAGTTCTACATCTCTCAACCACTGTAAAGGTTTCAAATCAAATGTTGAGAAAACGAAAATGCTTGAGAATAATGAAGACATCTCCGAAAGAGCGTACGGTGTAGAAAGACCCAACCCCTATCCTACCCCACCTTGTTATAACTCTTAAACTTTGTCTACCTTTTTCTCGAAAACTATCACTCGTAGGCTAAAAATCAATGAGAGATAAAATGTACATTTCAACAAAGCCAAAAACTTTTGTTCATAATATTTGTCGAAATTTCCATTATTTATAAAAATAACTGGAAAAAATTCCTGATTTTATACGTTTTTTCAGACAGTTTTTCTCATAGAAATAGGATAGGGCGAATAGGTTCCCCTGTCCAATATCTCATGGGGGGGGGGGGGGGGGGTGAAGGCACTCTTGTAGCTGATCACAGAAATAGTGTAGATCACATATATAGGTGACAGTAATAATTTAACCCTGTGATTGGTAACAGTAATACTTTAAGAAATATGAAATGTTTGTGATTTTCCATCTTCAACTTCGAATATCTCGAAAACTGTTACTCATAGGCTGAAAATTAATATAACATAAAATGTGCATTTTTATGAGATCTATACATTTTGTCTGATATATATTTCGAAATTTCGATCATTTATGGAAATAAATGGAAAAACTATGATTTTATACGTTTTTTCTGGTGCGAGAATTTTACTTTATTCAACTAAATAAAATCAAAACCTACCTTCGGTACTGCATTTACAAGATCTTAATAACCAAAACCAAACTCTTGAATCGGTATATCGGGCGCCAGGCTATACGTAGCCACTCAAAAACAGGAGAAGAATCTCAAAACTCAATACGAAAAAGTTCTACAGCAAAACTCAATTTCCGCAAAAATACTACAAAGCTTAAACTCGAATCAAAACATTAGTAAGAGGCAGTATACCGGATCAAAACATTGCCAGCCCAGCCCCTTAAATCTGGATAATGGTAGAGAGGGTGGTCGATTGTAAAAGTAAAGAAATTCCTAATTTCAAGAAAAGTAAACAGTCAATATTTAATATAACAATTGACGATTAGTTTATTAACTCTTAATACATATGGATCTCCTGGTGACATGTCTTTCTATCTACCTAAAAGATAATCCTGCTTCACGTCACAAAATCTCCTTCAAAAGAATTCACATTTTCAAAACAAAATAAAAATTACTTACAATTAAATATTTGTCCTATCTTATCCAATCTACGTACAATAGATTAGGCCCTACCGTTGGTTAATTCCACGACGCTACTCTAAGATCAGTTGACATAACACAAAAAAATAATCTTTAACACATCTCGACTTAGCCTTGCAGGTTACCCAATCTCAAATTACACGCAGGGGTTAATGTCATGTTCGTAGTCAAACAGAAATAATCAATAGCGTAACATCTCATAGCAAAAGTTACTAAACAGGCTTAGTGAAAAGGGGAGAGAGAGGCATTATATTCTATCACAAAGAGAAAAGAGGTAACCAAACTGTAAGGGATAGCCATTTTCAAAGGGGTAGTAATAATTAAAATCCATAAACTGAAGCAAAGGGATAAACAAAACTCTAGGGGGTAGTCATATTCAATAGGGACAACTGTTATTAAAATTTGAAAAGGGTAACTTAAAAGGGTAAGCAAAACTCTGGGTGGTAGTCATATTTGTCAAAGGGTTTCTGTAATTGAAATGCGAAAAGGCCAACTCAAAAGGGTACGTCAAAAAGGGGGTAGTCACAATCTAGCAAAAAAAGGCCAGTACCAGTTCATCAAAAGAGGGTAATCATAAATGATCAGAAAGCGGTAATTAAAATTTAACAAGAGGGATAGTCATAATTGATCAAGAGGGGTAATCACAATTTAACTAGAGGCGTTGTCATAATTCAACAAAAAGGGGGAGTCATAATTCACCAGAAAAGGGTAATCATAATTTAGGATAAGGTGTAGTTATGATTAAAAAAAAGGAGCGAGTCATAATTCAACAAAAATGGGTAACCATCATTTTTCAAAAAGGGTAACCTCAAAATCCACAAATCAATCAGAAAATATCACCAAACAAATAAGAGCAAAGATATCAATAGAAAATCAGATGAGCATAATACAATAGGCATAATCCTATAGATGAAAACTCGTAACCTCCACTGTCGTTTCATGGTGGGACCTGTCGTGGTAGTCGCCATTTTATAAGTCAAAGGGTGACCTCTTTTTTCAACGTAAAATTAATGGAACTAAAAAAGTAGATTTCTGATTTTATCGATCGCAGATAACTATCTCGATTTATGTATTTTAACTATTACTTTCAATGTTAGTTGTTATTAAAGATATTATATCTTTGGTTGTTATGACTGACTTTCTCAATACACGGGGTAAAATAAAATGTATTT
>JAABKJ010000982.1:0-22589 GCA_011634705.1 Andricus grossulariae
AAACAATCACATCCTTCCGGGAGATTGTAAATAATTACAGAGCCTATCCGTTACAGTTTGAAGTTTGAATCGCTTTAATATCTTCATTAGAACTAAAGATAGTATAGTTGTACATTTTTGTAATTTTAAGCAATAATTTTCATTATTCATCAAATTGGTCAACTGCAATTTGTTTACAAATGTTTTCCTCATATTCATGAATTTTTTCAAATTTTCCCCATTGCCTCTTGTATAAGAAGTAATGCTCTAAACTTGACTCTTCTAAAATGTGCCCGGAATTTCTTACTTTTTTTTTACATTTTCAGTCTGCAAAGCACAAAATTTTTTTATATTCACGTCTTCAAGCTCATTCACGTGGAACACTTTCAGCTTTCAAATGACTATTTACTTATTACTTTAGCATTTTTCTCGTCTGAGTTTTAAGCTTCAAAGGCAGATGCCTATCATTTTTGCACCTATAGTAATTCATTGATATTGATATTGATATTCATTCATTGATTCATACTCATTTTTCCTCAATTCTTTCTCACCCCTACTCCCCCATCCATCACTTCTCCCATTTCTCTCAATTTCCCTCCCCAGCACTTCCCCTACTTCCAATCCCCCTTCCTAAATTCCCCTATTTTCCCTCCCTGCCCCTAGTCATCACAACCCCTCACTTTTCCTACTTATCCTACCATGCATTCCCCTCCCCTCTTCATTGGTTCCCCTACTTCCCACCCTTTCCTCATTCGCTACTTCACCGACCATCACTACCCCTTCCCTGAAAAATACAATGAACAGACGGACACCCGACAGAAACTATAAGGGTTTCTGCCCTGAGCTACGAAAGACTAAAAATGTTCAGAAATAAAAAATAGTTTTGCAATAAAAATGAACTTACTCATATTGTGATTGTCCTTCTTTTGTCTATCTTTGGCTAAAGCGTGGATCTCTGCGTCTGTGAGTAACAAGGGTTCTGGTTTTATTTGAAGGTCAGAAAGACTTCCTGATTGGCCATCCTTCAAATCACCCAAGGCCCCAGCCTCGAACGATAAAATATCGTCCAAAAGGTCCTCAGCCTGAAAAAATACAAATAAAATAACGTTAATAATTATAAAGATTATTCTAGTTTTATGTCGAATATAACTTAATATAATATTTCGTAAAAACATACTTTTTCATATAGTCTTGTAGAAATTTTGATGCGATTATTCTGTTCTTATGTAGGTACCCTATTAATTTTAATATAACTTTTAATATGATAAATCAGTATTATCTAGATATTGTAGACTAATATGACGATAATTGGAAAAGAATGTGAACCACTTCGTTAATAAAGCGACAAATTGGCTTTTGAACTCAATAATAATTATTCCCAACAGAAATTGACACTCAATCTCAATTTTAGAATTGTAAAATAAGGTCAACATTTTTGGTTTTCAATAAAAGGATATTATACCGTTTTTCAAATATAAATTCGTAAACCATTTAATGGTCTCTTTATCACACGATAAAGGGGTCGTTTTTTTTTTTTTTTTTTTGCTAATGACCTAGACATACCTAGCAGTAAATTCATCAATGTGTGTTAAAATGAAAAAGAAACAGTAAACTGTTGGATAGGGTGGACCGAGAAACATTTTTTTCAATCCATTTTTGAACAATGTGAAAAAGTCGCTAAATCCCATCAGGACAACCTCTGCATTTTTGGAAATACACGTTTATAAAAATAATAATTTTACATTATTTGACTCTTTTCAACGGGTTAACAGACCAATTTCAATTTTTTTTTCTGTAAACTTTATTGTAAACTGTAAAAAATCATAAAAAAAATGTTAAATTAACAGAAAATTATTCTATTAAACAAATCCAAAAATTCGCTATAATTTTTCTTGAGTTGACAGATTAATAGTTTATGCGTATACAAGACGAATCATTGCGCTCAAACTCTGGTCAATTATTTGAATTTCCTTGTAAGCCAATTCAACAACAATCCTAGTCAATTTGAGAAAATTTATGTAAATTTTATTAAATTCAACAGAATTCGAGAATAAATTTTTCTATGAAGACTTATTATTTAGCGCTTTTTGAGAGTAAAAGCAAATTTTTAGAATTTGTTAATAGGACTTTTTTTTTTAATTTTTAATATGTTTTATAAAATGCATCCAGTTTGAATTGCAGAGACATAAGAAAATGTTATCTTTGTATTTTAATAAAAACGGTCTCGAATAAAAAAATATTATGTAAAATTTGCAACAAAAAAAAACTTCTAATTGGTACAAATGTTGGTGACTTTCTCTAGTTAAAATAAAAAAATTTTAGTGAAAAATATTGAAAAAAGGACTTTAAGTAACGTTTCAATTAATCAAATTGAAAACAATTTTACTTGTTTAGCTTTGCAAGAATCACAGGTTGTCCGAATTGAGCACCACAACTTTTTCTAATTATCCAGAAAGTGACTTCAAGGAATAATGTTTTCAACTCCGTCCTACTTTGGGAGGATGCACGGTGGGGCAGAATCGTCAAAACATGGCAAAAAGTCCTGTTTACAGAAAATGTGGCTGGAATAAAGTTATAGATTCTTTTTGAGGTCGCTAAATCCAAGTCTAGACTAAAAAATGAATTATTCAAAATGGCTTGTCCAACACATAGATCATTATTCCAAAGGGGTTTGAGGTCGCTCATTCTAAATCTGATGTAAACATAATAAAACTTAAAATAGTAGACCAAAATATGAGATGATTTAAAAAAAGAATCATTTTAATCATCATTTTAGTTTTTAAAAATGTTTCTCTTTAATTGAAAAAGTAGTGTTTTTGAAAAAATATTTCGAAGCTTAATTGGATAGAATTTTAAGAAAAACTAAAAACACCGGAAAAACCGCAAAAGACTTTTTCTGACTTCAAAATAGAAATCATAAGGAACTAATTTCTGAAAATATCACATTGACCTCTTTTATTGAAAAATCATCATATGTATATTCTCGCTTTAAAATTTGCAGCCACATTTTCAAACTGATGTAATTCAATTAATTCTGCATGAAAATTAAAAAATTTGGGTACATCTTAGGGGCGTTAAAAAAATACGTTACGCATTTAAGATGGGGGGTGGGGGGTCACATAGAGTGTTACGCTAATGTTAAAGTTACATACACTTACTATAGAAAAAGCGTTACGTAAAGAGGGGGGGGCAAAAATATCAGGAAAAAACGCGACGTGTTTGTTGAACGGATCCTTACAAAAATATGTTTGCTCTTACTAAACATAATAAATTCTAAAAAATGTTATGTTATGTTAAAACGTTACATTTTCAAAAATCTAACAAAGCTACAAGATTTAATTATCTTTGGGGGTTCGTATTAAACCCTTTGTAATCTCGAGCCAGATTCTGTCCGTCTCTTACTTCGCCTAAAAAAAACTATTCAAGCTACGACCCTGTGGTTTCTGTATTTGCATCATAAAGTGACCACTCCAGAGCATAGAAAATACTGAGAATCTTGGAAAAAAATCTCATTCCTATTTAAATTGCTAATTTCAAGCAAAGCATCATTAACGGATGGGGAAATTGAAGGGTGAGAAGACCCATATGTAACGCTTGAAGCGACCCCCCCCCCCCTTAGGCACGTTACGTATTTTTTTAACGGCCCATATGCTAGAAGCTTCTCTTTCAGTCTGATTTTCTTCGGGGATGGCTCAAATTGAAGTTTGTGTTATGTAGAATAAAGATAAAAAATGAAATTTGCTTCAACATAATGAATAGCATTTTCGGCCGCGTTTTGACGATTCTGCCCCACTGTGGGATGAGCAGAAAATGGTTCATATCTTGTGTGAAATGTTCGTTTCCTTTTAGGAGGTATCATGGTATCAAATTTGTCTGCTGGTCACGGCAACTTGATCCTTCGAGCAATCGATAGTATCGATAGACGTGTCATCGAGCAGGCAGCCAGCTAGTATTATCGATGGCGGCGCTTTAACGCTAGTTAACGCGATTTATAGCTATTCGCTCGGGCGCCGCGCTCGGTCGTGTGTCCCGTATACGAACGTCTTTCGCGAAAACGACCCAAGCGTACGTCGTTAATAATTCCAGGATGTCGTCACCGTCGGTAAATCACACGATCGCACCTTACCTTCGAGCGACGCCCTGTTTTCAGGCTTTCCTGGCAAATTTTCTTTCCTAGAAAATGTAAAATCTTGCACATGACATCATTTTCAAAAGTAACAAAGTGCAAGTAACGACAAAGGAACGAATTTTAAAGGATTTTAAGGTATTTTCATGGGATTTTAAGCGGTTTCAAGGATCTTAAAATACCTTATGGGATCTCTAAGAATTTAAAGTTTTCAAAGGGTTTCAAGGGATTTCCAAGGATTCCATGATATTGACTGAAATATTGCGGCTCAAGTAAAAGTTGGCATCCTTAAGAACTTAGACTTCAAAAGGAACTCTTTTTGAGGGTTCCTCCATAGTTCATTGATATCCGATAGATGGCCTTTGAGAGTGCCCACGTTTTCAACTGTGCATGTGCCAAAAATGTCGAGCCTATTTTTTGTTTTGTTATTATACCATTGAGCCGTTTCCCTTTCGGGGTAGGCATGAATTGCTCGGTTGGAAAGTAGTAGTGTGTGGATGGGTATATATTGAAATTAATAAATACTATGAATAATCATACAGATAAATATTAACAAACCTTTTTTATTATTGTTCAAAACAAGTTCAATTGAATTATGTAAATACCTAACTTTTGCAAAAAATTTAATATTAACGTAATATTGCAAATGTTTATTATATATTTTTAAATAGTTCCGCGCTTTTTGGTACATGCGCAGTTGAAAACGTCTATAAACTATAATTAAAACTATAATTTTAATTTTTTTATTAAATTTTTCCCAGAGCAATATTATTTAACCCGAATTATAAAGTCAAAAGGTTTTATTAGAACAGTTTAAATTCATACTTTAGGTTGCTTTAGAAACCATTTATCATTTTCGGTTCCCTTTCAGCAAGAGAGGTTACTTTTTGTTGCAGCTCCTGTAGAACCAAAAATCGGTTCTAATAGAAACTCCAGTTTCTTCTGTCGGGTTTTAATTAGAACATTTTTTTTTAATTATTAGAAAGAGGAAACCTACGTTGGAAATGCTTTGGACCCCCCTCTCCTCTCAAAGTAAGGATTTGTAAAATCGCCCCCCCCCCCTACCAACAAAAAAAGCCTTACGTAATTAATGGATGCTCCCTTATGTATATCAAAAGAGAAGAACAAACTATTTCAACATCCCTCAGACCCACTCGATAAATTCCAAATAGTGTCAATAGTAGAATACATTATGAAAAATAGCATTAAAATAGTGTCATATAATTTTGTATATATTACATCAAGGGGTTAAATATTTTTTAAATCTCGTATACGATACAGATCTGCCATGAAATCGCATGAAATCCTTTCGAATATTTTAGAAAACCTTAAAAGCTTTAAAATCCGCTGAAATCCTTTAAGAACCCTTAAAATCTGTTGAGATAATCTGAAAATTCCTGCAAAACTCGTCAATCTTTTTAACTCTCTTGAAATTCGTAGAAATCCCATGAATTCTCACAATTTCCTTTGAAATCCCATAAATCTCTTAAATATGGTAATATTCATTTGAAATCTCTGAAATCTGTGAAAATCCTTATGGAAATCCCTAAAACTTCCTTGAAATTTCATTTCACTTAATTTATTCCCTAGAGTTCTCTAGAAATCCGTTGGAATTCCTCCAAATCTTTTATCCTTGATATATTGGATACCTTTCTAAAATCCTTCGAAATTTTCTGAAATACTACGAAATTATTTTCAAGTCCTTAAAAAATTTGTAATCTTGATGAACATGAACTTTTTGAAACCCCTAATCTCTTTATAATCCTTTGAAATCCTTTGATATTGCTTAAATCCTTTAAACTTGGTGTAATCCGTAGAAATCCCACAAAAATCGAACAAAATCCTAAGGAATTCTTTGAAATCCCATGAAATTGCTCTGGAATTCTTTAAATACTCTATTTTCTTTAAAATCCTGTGAAAATTTCAAAATCCCTTAAATCTTTTGAAATCCCATATAAAATCTTGAAATCTTTAATGTCTTTTAAAATTCCTTTCAAAATATTACAATCTTTGAAATCCTCTAAAATCCCATAAAATCTGCAAAATTCCCCTCAAATTCCATTCCATTCCACTTCCTATTTAAAGTTATCTTTTTTTAATTTCTCACAATCTCTTGTAATATTTTAATAACTTTGATGCCCAATTAAAATCCTTCGAAATTTCTTGGAATCTTGTAAAATACTTTTGTCTCTCATATCCTGTGACATCCATTGCAAATTTTTTAATCTTCAAAGTCCTTGCAAATCCTATAAAATCATATAGGTCTGGTAAACTCCCTACAAATCCCTTGAAATCTTTTAAAATCCGGTAAATTATCTTAACATTTCTAACATATCTTAAAGTTTCTTCAATAATTTTGAAAACTTGGAAATCCTTTGAAATCAGATGAAACTTCCTGGAGTTACTTAAAATCACATGAAATATTTGAAAATTTCTGAAATCCTTGGGAATCGTTTAAACACTGAAGTCTATTGAAATCTCTGAAATCTCATGAAATTTGCAGCATTTTTCTCAAAATAGTAATTAAATAGTTTCATCGTTAAAAAAAAAGTTTCAAAAAGTGTCAATAACGTCTTGAGTTCGAGACCTGAATTTTACACTTAAACAAGTCTCCTTTTTGTTATTGTCTTTTTTTACACCTTGATTTAGGCCCGCTTTGACTTTAAAGCTAGATTTAAGCCCATTTTTTGTCTTAAAAACGATTGTAAGCCTATTTTTTACTTAAAACAAGAATGAGTTTCTTAATTCAAAACATGCTTTTTTCTGTGCATTTATTCTGAGCAGGACATATGCTCGGAAATATGCCATGATCATCATGAATCTAAGAGGGTTGAAAATTAATTTTTGAAAATATCACTAATTAAATTTGTTGGACTTGAAGATGTAAACATTTCCTAGAGCTGAAAGGAATTTATCCCATTTGAAAACATTGCAAAGAATTCTTTATAAACCTTACAAGATTTAATGAGAATTTAGACCCTTACTAAGGTTTTAAAGTATTTGGAAAATGTAACCACTCTCAAGGGAACTCTTTAAGGAATTTCTACAGATTTCATCAAAATTGAATTTTAGAAACTCGAATCCGTCTACTTTTTAGTTCACTTCAATGTTTGAAAAGATTTCTAGAAAATGCAAGATTTGGAGGACTTTTGAAAAATGTAAAGACTCTGTATAATATCCACCACATTTCCATTGAGAGACTTTATTTCAAAGAGATTTAAAAGATTTAAAGAACTGCGTGGCGATATTTCTAATGTAAGAAGGAAGTAACAGGAATTTAAAAATAATGTAAGGAGTATGAAAACGTTTAAAAAAGTTTAGAGGGAATGGTAGTCTACAGTCTTAAAGTATACTTTAAAATTATTATAAAATTATCACTAAAGTAGCAAATCCCTGTTTTTAAAAATTAACTGCAGTTTTCAATAGTTATAAACAATTCACTTTATGGAAAATATCAATTCTTGTGAAAAGAGGGAAATAAAGATTTCATCTTGACTCTTGCCTGCTTGAGTTATCGCACTCATAAAACTTTTCCCCGTACATTCCAATAATAGACTGTTATTTTCTAGCTTTTTCATAGGATTCCACATCTATCGGTTACATAAAAATGAAAATAATTGAATTATTAATGACAGGAGATTGCAAACTATAATTCAGTTTTAAATTCCAAACTCTCGTCTTCAATAATTCTCAACACAAGACTAATGACTATCCTCAATACAATTTATGAAAGTGTGTCAATGGGTAAATATGACAAAGTCACATTTATTTCATAATCACTTTTATTTATTCAATAAATGTAAAGAATCTATAAATTGAAGTAAACAAGACTTTCTGCCAGCAAATATTTTTTCTAAGCGTTATCCTAGTTAAAAATACTGTTATCAACTGAGATGCTAATCTTATTTATGAATAATTTTTACTAATTATATTGTCGCAGTATAATGTGCTCACCAATACTTTAGTGGGAGAGCAAAAATTATTATTAGTTGCAAATCAATATTAACTAACTTTTAGGAATGAATTGCTCAACCGTATTTGATGGTTTCATTCTATCAGTGGAAAATTGTATTTTCTAAATTGATTCTTTTTACAAATGTAACATAAATGCAGTTTAAAAGAAAAATTACACTCAGAACTAAAGAATAATTTCAAATTATGAATAATAATTTTGTATGTGGAGAAATAAAAAAAACAACTAAATAGTTAATCATTCAAAGTGAAATAATTCCGACATGACGCATTTAAAATTTTAAATTTAAACACCTAAAATTTCAAAACTCTAACTATGTAGATACAAGAATATTTGTCCAATTTGAAATATAAGCAATTTCAAATTGGGAGCATTCTAAATTGAATACTTTTAATTTCAAACCCTTCAAACACATTAAAAAATTTACCATCATTTTAAATCAAAACATTGATGATTAAACTATTTGAATTTTTTAACTTCATAAAATTGAATAATATCAGCAAGAAAATTCATGAATGAGGCTATTTTAAAATCAATATCGTTTTAAATTCAACAATTTCGAATTATTAGTCAGTGAATACTTCCAGATTTTACACATGTACAATCTAAAATTATTTTATTTTGAATTTAAAGTCTTCATAGTCGCAATATTCACGCACCGAAAAAAAAACGATATATTCTTAATGAAGTAAGCGAAATTCTTACTTAAGACTATCTTCTGAACAAAAGGGAGAAAGAAGAAATGCGCCTTACTCTGTTCAATAATTTCTTTAAATGTTTCGTGCCACGTGCTTTTCGATCAGTTTCCATTTTCGATTGTTTTACCCACGAAGTAGTACTATAAGGAGGCCAAACTCCATAATTTTGAATGTGTAATAAGTGACAAGCTCGAAAAAATGCATACCAATTCTAAGGATGTTATATTGACGTCACATTTCAACGAAGAAGTAAGATTGTGAGGTTAAATACCGGCGTGCAATTTCTCATTTATTCATGTTTTTTCGGGTTGTTTAGTTAAATGTTTTTTCGTTATTGTAATTTCCGGCATTAAGTTTTTCGCTTTGAAGAAAAGTGGTAAGTATAACATACAAATAATTAGGGGTCATTCACAAAATACGTGATACGTTCAGAAGTGCGTGGAGGTCTAACAAAGTATCATTCTCCATGTTAAGAACAACGGAAAAAGCATCACGCAAGGGGGGGGGGTGTTAAAAGTTCGTGAAAAATGTATCACGTATTTTGTGAATAGCCTCTTAAATATTTAATCAAAATGTGTCAAAATTTCGTTAGTATAGTCTTAAGCTTAGTGGGAAATTCTTGAAATTAGACAAGAATATATATTCTTAAGGTAAGAGGGCCTCCATTCTACATTAAGAATATATTCTTGGCGCCTACTTAAGTTGCAAATATTCTCAAACTTAGTGGGAAATTATTAAAATTAGAATACCGTTTTTTTCGGTGACAACATTAAATGTAATAATTTAACATTGAAATACTCAAGATTGTTTTATTTCCATCGCAAATCTTTCAAAATTGAAAAATTTCAAATTGAAAAGTCTTCACTCTTCATAAGCGGTTTTAAATTTTAAACGCTTTAAAACAATTTAATATAAAATTTGAATTGTTTAAAAATTCAGAATTAAACAAACCCTAAAAGTGAATAATTTTAGGTTTGAATATTGAAAATTGTACAACTTTCAAATAAAAAGCCTTAGTTGCAGCAGAATTTTCAGTTGAATCATTTGAAATGGAAGGTACTTTGTTTAATTCAAACAAACAAATTTGTCGAATGCAGTTTTTTTATTTGAAAATTGTTTTTTTCAACTAAACAAACTCTCAATGAAGTAATATGTTTGTTTTAATAAAGAATTTTTTTCATTTAAATAAATTTTGAATGAAATACATATATAATTAAATAAACGCAAATTCAAGGCCTTCAAAACCAGACGATCTGCAAATGAAAAACGTTCAAAATTGTAAACTTTCATATTAATTACAGTTTCAAGCGCTAAAACCCGACAATTAATCAATTTGATTATATTCGAGATTGAAATATTTTGCTCTTTTAGAACTTGAAAGTTCCTGCAGAACTGAATATTTACCAAATTAAACATTTTAATCTTAACACTTCCAAATGTAAATAATTTTAAATTCAAAACGCTTCACAATGACATAATTTAAAATTGGATTCATAACAATCTTGTTTTATTCCAACGAAATATAATAATGCTTGTCGCAAAATAATGGCTGTGCTAAGTTATGACACTGAAAGTAATTGAATATAATTTTTAAAGCGAATTACAAAGGGTTTAATGATACACAATAAAAAGTGCTTAAATGGAATCATATATCTTTTGACGATATAATTATGTATCTGCTATTAACAGCGCATAATTTAAAAAAAATTATTGAAGAATTAAAATTGAAATTACCCTTTTAATAATTGGACCACTTTCCTAATACAAACTATGCCTAGGGTGCAAGTTTGAAAGATCCATATTTAAAATAATTAAAAAATCTAAACTTTAAATCTGCCGGGTCCAAATTAATTTTGTACATTCACTTACAATAATTTGAAATAATTTTTAGTAAACTTTCATTAACTGAAATATTCCAGAATTCGAATTCTAGAAAAAAATCCAGGGAAAACGTTTCGACTAAAATTTAAAATTTAAGCTAAAAACTCATTAAAGATGACTACTGTTTGCACAAAAAAAGCCCTGTGATGTGAATATAAACAACTATCTTTAATGAAGTTATAAAAGTGCTAAAAATTGTTATGGTTTAGTTGTTTTTGAAACGCCATTTTTATCCATTATTTCACAATAAAATTACTTTTGTGGATGTTAAATAAAATTTTAGAGACTGTATACGTCTAATTTCATTCAATTCAATTTTAAATTTAGAAATAAAATTTCTATATAAAACTGAAGTAATTTAATAAATTTATGTGATAAATAGATTAAAAAACAATGAGTATTATTGCAGTGAAGTATCAAATTTGTTTAAATTAGTCTGCAATCGCACTAACTCTGAAAGGATATGTAGCAATATAAAGAAACAAAAAACTACTAAATTCTTATATCATTTTTTGCAGATAAAATTCATACTTGCAGATTTAGTGCTTCCTTAACAATAGGACCTAAAAACCAGAAAATCGAAAATTAAAATAATTTAAATTTAAATATTAAATAGCATTTCCATACTCAACTAAAATAGTTATTTGTGTTACAAGTGTGATAAGAGTTAGCAATCACCTATGCGCACGCGTGTCACACTATTTTTTGCAACGCCCGTCCGAAAAAGTTGTGTTAGGAGGAGTTAACGGAGGAGTTTGAAAAAAATGTTTTGAAAAAAAATTTCTGAAAAACAAATTTTAGAAGAAAAACGTTTGAAAAAAATGTTTGTAAAAAAAATTATTGAAAAAAAAAATTTGGTAAAAAAAATGTTTGAAACAAAAATTTTGTGAAAAAAAATGTTTGAAAAAAAAATGTGGTAAAAAAAAATTTGTGGAAAAAAAATTTTATGAAAAAAAAATTTTGTTTTTAATTTTTGAAAAAAATTTGTTCCCAAAAAAAAAATGTTGGAAAAAATTATGTAAAAAAATGTTATGAAAAAAAATGTGGCGCTTATACCCTTTTGCTGTGCCAAATGTTGGCGCTTATGCCCTTTTATACGACGGATGAAAACGGCTACAAAACCCTGAAAACAAAACTTCAATCATTAAAAGCTTTGTTCAAGTGAAATCTGAATTTATTTCAAGAAGATACCAACACCGAAAGTGCGCATGCGCAGCTTTTTCACCTATGCCTAAAGTAAGCCATCTTCAAACTGCGCATGCGCGCAAATTTTTCGCACACAGTATGTTCTAATAAGGTCCTTTAGGCACCGTTGAGAAGCACGAAAACGTCAACTTTGGAGGTGGGTGTTGCAAAAACTTTATTTGTTTAGGAATAAAGAGTACATAATTCTCATTAATTTTCTAATATTCTTTGCACAATCAAAATGAACTTTAAAGTCAAAACAATTTTTTAACAATAGTCATTCAACTTCATGGATTTTGAATCTGGGTTTAAAATATTTCTTTTTAAACTGATAAACTTTTTAAATTGGATTATTTTCAAATGAGAGAAGATTATAATTGATGTAATTTTGAATTTCAGGAACATTTATTTTTAACATTTGAAACTTAAAAATATTTAACAATTATGGCTTTAAATTTGAGACTTTTTAATTTGCATATGAAATTATTCATTTTTTAATAATTCAGACTTCACATCCCAAAATAATAGGGGAATAAATTCTTTTAAACAAAACCAATATACAGATACAATATACAGTACAATATTACATTTTCAACAAAGTAAATGAATTTTCAACCAAAAAGGACAAATTTTCAATACAAAGATAAAATTTTAACAACACAGTTAAGTTTTCAAGTTGGAAAGTCGAACGGTGTAGAAAACAATTGACTTTTAAAACCGAAAGATTGATTTTCAATGAAATAGATGAATTTAAAAATAAAAGATAATTTTCAACCAAATAAATGCATTTACAACTAAATATCTAAGAACTTTCAAGCAAAAGAAACAAATTTTTAACAAATTAATTGAAGTTTTATCAAAATATTTGAATTTTTTTACCTAGAATGGTAAATTTGCTACCAAATAGTCGAATTTCCAACAAGAAAGAAAACGCATCATTAAAAAGATACTCAAATTACACCAAACTCTCGGTTTCAGACCAGTGTCGGGGGTTGCCTGCAAATGCCCTTGGCCCCAAATCGGGGGGATCCAAACGTAAACAACCGTTCGCGAGACGCGTTGCGACAAACGTCGCAACCGTTCTCTCGAATGAGACAGCAGTTCTAGGAAGGCGAAAACCGGGGGGACTACAACCGAGAGTTTGGTGTATAAACCTTAAAGGATGAATTTTTCAACAAAAACGATCATTTTCAACGAAGAAAGATGAATTTTCAACCAAATAGTTGAATTTAAAAAAAATACTTTTCAAAGAATTAGTTTAATACATAAGCAAACCGTTGAAATTTCAATCAAAAGAGACCTATTTTTAACAAAAAAGTTTATTTTCAACCTAGAAGCATGAATTTTCAAAAAGCAAGAAAAGACTTTTCCAAGAAATAGATGACTTTTCAATCCATAAGCATGGATTTCCTATCAAAAAAGATGAATGCTGAACACAATTGTTGAATTTTTCACCAAAAAGATGGCTTTTGAACCCAATAATTATATTTTTAACCAAATGATAGAATTTTCAAATAAAATAAGTTAAACCTTAACCATAAACAGTTGGATTTTCAACTAAATAGTCGAATTTTCAAGACAAAAAGAAGAATTTTTAGAAGACAGTTGAACTATCAGCGTGTGAAGTATTTTCAACAATAACAACGTTTTCAACTAAGAAAAATGATTTCTTAACCAAATAGTTGAATTAAAAAAAAAAGAAATTAATTTTTAAGACGACAGTTGCATTCACAACCAAATATTTGGACCATCAGTCAAAAGAGCCGAGTTTTCAACAAAATAAACGAATTTTTAACCAAATAATTGAATTTGCATACCAAAAAGACAAATTTTTCAGAACATAGTTAAATTTTCAACAAAAAAGTTCATTTTAAACCAACGCAAAAAATTATTTTCAACTAAGTAATATGACTTTTCTACCATAAAAGAGGAATTTTCAATCCAAAAGGATGAATTCTCTATTCAAAAAAAGGTAAGTGTTCAACAAAACAGTTACATTTTGATCAAAAAAGATTCATGTTTAACAAAATAGTAGAATTTGCCAGAAAATAATTAAATTTTCAACAAACAGTCGAATTTTTAGCCAAAAAGAATAATCTTTCAGTCAAGAATAGTTGGGGAAGTTTCTTCAAAACAGAAAAAAGAGGAATTCTTTAAAAACGAGGAAAAGAGGGGAATAGAGAAAAGAATGTGAAAAATTTAATTAAATTTTAAATTAATTCAATTTGAAATTAATTGAATTTAAATGTTTGCGACTTAAAAATATCCAACTGTTAAGGCTTGTAATTTGAAAGAATTAAAACTTTTAATATGGATTCAAGAAATTATAAATTGTTCAATTTCAAACGCTATCGTTTAAAAAATTTTAAGTATAAAGCTTTGATAAAAAATTATTTAATTTTTATTGTGATTAAAATTTAAAGTAAGTATAGCGAACTTGTGAGAAAAACGAAAAAAGTCGATTAGTCGTATTTTTTACGGGAAAAATGGTTGAATATTTTGGTCTAATTTTTCTGAATACGTATTTTAAATGTAATTCTTATTTTTTCTTAAAGGTATTTTGTATTAAAACTGTTTATATTGTATGTTCAAATTAAAATAGTGCAATTTTAATGCACCTGGCAAAGGCAACGTAGCAGGGCGCATCTTGTTGGCTTTTTCTGGTTGACGCTCGGGTTTATACGTAAACCACGCACCCTGCTGGGTGAATTCAAATTGTACCATTTTAATTTTAAGACAAAATACTAACAGTTTTACTTAAAAACAATAATAATAACTTCGAGTGAAAAAAGAGAATAATATTTAGAATACTTCTTGAATAAAAATAAAACGTCCTCCAGTTATCAGAAAGTGTCCCCAGGTTTTGAAAACGCACCCCAGGGATGCATGCAAATCGTTTTGGCATTTGAATAAAAAAAGTATTGAACTTGTGAAAGAGATCTGAGCAAGTACACAATCTCAACAAGCATCGGAATATATAAAAGCTATGTCAGTTTATTCGTCTGATTCAACCGGATTCGGCTTCGATCGACAGATTCCCTATATCGCGGTGCTCTTGAGCGTCGGTCGAGCATACAAAGATTGCAAATAACCGAATGCCGATGGGTCTCGAATGCCCGGAAAAGAGTGGAAAGCATGAAATGAGAAGTTTCAGGGAAACGAGTGAAACGACTTCTCTTCCTTTCCTTGTTACACGTAACTTTTCAATATATTCCGCGAAAAAGCTTTCGATAATAAAATCTGCACACAACGATACATATGTCGACCAGTGCGATTGGGTATGTCGCTGTAACTTGGCGTTGAAATTCTTTCATTCTCGAGGCTGTTTACTCGCATGACAAATAAAACTTGCTACCTATTATAAATAAAACAAGATAATAGATAATGCACATGTTCTGCGACTAGCAATCGCGAATGAATCGATCAGAAGATTAATTCGATCCATTAATGCATAATGGACACAAATACTAACGTCCCCGTTAGCGATCTTGAATTGGGTCTAATAATTCCTCTCTTTCACTCACGTAACCTCGAGGAAGAGAATATATACTGGCTTTTTTTACCGTTTTTGCTAACAAAGAATAACTTTTCATACATTTAGCACGATTACAAATACAGAGTATTAACGACAGTATTACGGAGAACAAGACTGAAAACTGTACAACCTTCAAGACAGCATGAAAAATCTAGAAAAAATGTATTCATTTTGTTTCATTAAAAGAAACTGGTCGCAATGTTAATATTCAGCAGGAATGGCCATGAAAGATTATTAGCAGACCGAGATACAGAGTGACCGTGAATGAACAAAAACCTACCCTTGCAACCCTCTGGTACTCTTCTATTTATTTAATGAGAAAAAAAAACAGAGAAGCATTACAAAAAATACGATGTGCAATTTTTTATTCAATTAAAGATTATGATATATCCAATAATAAATTGCACAAATTATCAGTGATTTGGGAAGGAAAAAACTTTCAAGTGACGGAAAAATATATTGAATGATAATGCATGATTAAGACGAGGAGTAATTATCATCTTGAACGTCAGAAAATGTATGAAGCATCTTATCTTGATATCAAAGCATTTGGAGAATATTTACTTGCATATCTTTTGTTATTCATATAGCCCGATTCTTGCAAAACATTGTGTGATATTTCAAGTAATTTCAAATTGGAAATTGTCTATTTGGAATATTTACAAGATTTTGTTCCTTGTACTCCCGAGCCAATACTAACATAGTAAAATTTAATAGAGAAACGAGTGCGTCGGTAGACAGCTGATCATAAGAACAGATTTTATACAATCTGTGAAATAATGAATATTTTCGAATATCTAACATTCACATAAGGAATATTAATTCTTTGTAGAAATAGAAAATCATTTTCAAAACTTTTATTTACAAAAATTAAGGTATACAGTGCGATACAAAAAAATCTGTCAAGCCTTATGAGGTGGGAGTAGAACATTTTTTCAAATAGCTTTTGAACATTTTAAAATTACAAAAGTAATTCAAATTGCAATGCCTATAGTTATAAAATGGTTTCATTTTAAGGCGTCAGTTTAATTGATCAATGACTTAATTTTTCATTCTTTAAGTCGGGAAACTAAAAATGTATAAATGTATTTATGCTAATTATTTACAATTGTTGCGGAATGAAGGTATTATTTAAATAAATAACACGAGAATTCTAGATCAATCTAAAATATCTATACCTTCACCTATATACCTATCTACCCTATACCTATATACCCATCGACACACTACTATTTTCCAACCGAGCAATTCAAGCCTACCCCCAAAGGGACGCGGCTTATTGTTATAATAATAATAATAGTGAAGGTTTTAAAATTTAGAATTTTTCCAATACTGATTGATTATACCTTAATTTTTAACAATGAACTTTTTCGTAAATAAATGCATTTGTGTCACAGTATTATAATACCAACGATATTTTTTATTGCAAAATTGAAAAAATTACGTTTTGCAGCTTTCAGTCAAAACTTGCGGTGAAAAAATATCTATGAAACTTTCTGTTATTTAAATAAATCTTTAGAATTAATTATTGTATCATATTTTTGCATAGACAATCAAGCCGTTGCATTTTTTTAAATACCAATTTCCGACGAAAAAAAACTAACTATGATTGTTCCAACATTGTAAATATTCTTTGAAATCTAATAATTGTTTCTTAAAAATTCTCACTTTACAAGAAAAACTCTAAATTAAGTTAAGAAACAATTTTTTTAAGATTGTAAATTGTTCCAAATTGTAAATATTCTTTAAAATTTAATTACTTTTGTTTAAAATAACCAAATTCCAGTGAAAAAGGTTAACATAACCTTAAACTGTTACAAAATTGCAAATCTTCTTCGAAATGTTTGAAATCTATATTGATATTTCCGGTGACAAAAGCTTGCTTAACCTACAACTGTATACAACAATTGAACATTTCAATAATTTATTATATAATTTGAAAGTCTTAATTTATCCGCGCAAGAGTATTTAAAAACTTCAAGTAATAAAAAGCCAATCAGGTTTTCAACAACAATAGAAGAAACAATAGTAAAATAACAATAGATTGAAGTACGTACCAAAGTTTTCATACCATCAAGTTCCATTCGAGGTTTCATTACAATCAATTCAAGTATGTTGACATTTGGAAAGTTCAGTCATAAAGCACAACTAATAAAAGATAAACATAACCAATACAAATCCCTGCTGACTCATTCGCAAAAGTTTCAGAATACACATAACGATGTCGAAAATCATAACCCGCCCCTGCTTCGCCTGCATTTCATATAATTTCCTCGATGAATCACGCGGATAAGATTACAAGTCAGAACAACGGTTTCTGGATGATAATCGAGACCCTGAGGGATTGTAGGAAATTCGAAATAGTCAGGGGAATCCAGTGGATATTATCGCCAATTTTGACTGTTCCAGGTTCAATATAAATTCTAAAGCGTGCCTTTATTGAAAATTGAACCAAGTTGCTGATAACTCTGAATGAATATTGAACATGCTTGTAAGTGTTAATGCACAATGCGGTTCCATACTCTCTACGCTCTTCTACACCGCCACACTTCTACAGAAATGCTCAGCTTACGTAAACATTACGTAAACAACAATAACCAACACAGAAGCATATCCCCACACTCCGTGCTGCCTGCCACTGCCACAAGATGAATTTAGTTACTGAGCAATGAGCAATGAGCATTGCGAATTCAGAATGCAGCTGGGAGCGACCGTGAGCAACGAATGTGGATCGAATGAGTGCGACAATCAGAAAATGAGAAAATGAGAAGATGAGTGTGTTATTGATTCTGATACTCGTTTAAAATGACAGCAATGTCACCACTGGCTATGGAATTCATTTATTCTTTCATTTTCTATACCACGACTCTCGAGACGGGTCTTGTAAAGCCCAAAACCTTTTGGGGAAGCACATTCTAAAGATAAAATTTCTCATGATTCAGAGGAACTTTATCAGCCGCATGAATTATATGTTTCCTTTATAAACCACAGATTTCAGAAGAAAAAGGTGACGCAGTTTCACTACAAATGCACTAAACATTTATATAAGTAAATTCACTGAATAAAAACTGAATTCAGAACATTCAACACTCAGAAAACGATTTGGTTGAATCAACAACATTTTTGTTGGTTTAAATACTGAATATAATTATTATACGGAGAAAAAGTAATGTTTACTCGTAATATCTGGATGTTCAGGGTTAACATATTTTATATTTAACCATACGACAGCAATCTAGATGTTCAAAGTTACCATCTGTAGATATTAAAAAGTTAGATGTTACGATCCCTAACATCCAAAACGGTCAACTGAAATATCTGAAATATTAAATGGAAATTTAAGATAATGTGAGATAATGGCTGTAAATATTTGAGGAGTTTACTTATTCCTAATCATTTTAGGAGCTAATTGATAACTTATTTGTAAATTAAACTTTAATATATTGTCCATAAACGAAAAAACAGATCAATGGTATGGAATATCGATCAGATAATGCATTTAATCAAGTTCAGGTTATGTTTAATATTTGTAATTCAAATTAAAAAATAGAAACAGGGTAAGTAATCTGAACGGGCGAGTTTAATATCTGGATGTGTTTCAGTTTAAAAGTATGTGCCACTTATCCGATATCTACTTTATCGACATTTTTTTTAATCATACCAATTCCACACCAGATGAAATATCAAACTCAAAGTTTGGAAAAATAAAGAAAAGTGGCTAAGAAACGTTTATGTAGTAATAAAATTTTACAATTAGAAAAAAAAACAAGTAATTTTTGAAGAAAAACGAAATTTTGTAGTAGTAAAAGCTAATTGATTCCACTAAATTTTTTGTTATTTTAAGAAAATCTTTTGGTAGATACAGCATTTGGTTGATTCAATGAAAAATCGTTGTCTCAATCAAATGTTTTCTTGAATCAACCAAAATTTTCTTGATTCAACCAAATTTTCATGTATATCCAGGAAACCAGTTTTTTTGGTCCAAGAACATTTTTTTCTGGGTATATGAAGATAGAATAGTATATTATGCACCAAGGGGAAGAACCGGGATTTTTTCGACGAGTGCACACTAACGGTCAAAATTGTCGCTCGAAGGACCGCTTTTCATCGTGGACACGCTTCCACATTCTGTATGGTAATTCGAGAACCAGTAAATATTTTATTTTGTTCTTGGTCTCATTCTAAAGAAGAGATTTGTGACTTTAATTTAATGAAGATTCGATTCTTTCATTCACTTCCCTTAAGCATGTAGAGAGTGGAAGTTGACAGCCGAAAATTGGCCAAAGCTTTCTAAAACTCTCTAACTTCATTTTTTGCAGAGTTAGTCGGTTTCTAAGACAAGCATGTTTTTTATCGGATTTTCGTAAGTGGATACACAATAAATTTTCATCAGTACGAGCCACAGGCGAGCGTGTAAGTGCGAACCGAAGGCGAATATTTGTTATAACACTGCATGATTTCAGACGTTTTGTGCAACAAAGACATGACTTCCGCTCATACGGATAACTAAAGTTTTTAACTAAACTAATTTTTTTGTGAATGTTTGAATTATAAAAAAATGTAAAAATATCAGAAATTTATGGCAAATTTATAAATTAACAACAATTTTGAAATTTTGAAAATTACCTAAAGTTTTGAAATTCTGAAAACTTTTAAATTTTTTAACATTTTTGAAATTTTGAGACCGAATTCATTTCAAATCGGACAGGCTGTGCATGCTGACGTCACAGAATCCATTGAAGACAAAATATTTTGTTTTATAAGGGATTTTAAACGACCTCGCCAATTAGGCAACATTTTTTTAGAACGTTTCTAAAGTTGGCGGCGCAGTTTGTAAAAAATTTGTTGAAATTTTTTTCTTAAGTGTTGCAGTATCTGAACCTGTATCGATACTCTACTTTTTCTTCTTCATTCTGATAGAGCTTTGTGTTCGCTTGAATATGATGCATTTTGCCAAAATAGTTTATCTTGTTCCCGCGTCATGGAGAAGAGAATATTAGATTTATTTGTATGAAAAACCAAAATTCCCAATTTTTTGCAATAACGGGACGAGATACGAAGAAAGTCAATAGAGCCAAGTTTTTCGACTTGAAAACGTCTTTTAAAAAAATGTTTCTAGGAACTTTTCTCTATCTTGCGTTTTTAACAAAATGTTCGCTTAAATATTAATAAAGTCGGCTATAATTGTATTATGGACCAACTTTGTTCTTTTGACCCTTTTCGTATCTCATCTCGTTATTGCAAAAAATACGAATTTTCACTTTTCATCAAAATAAATCCAATTTGCTCTTCTCCGTCAAAAATTATGACGTCATAGATTGATAATAGAGATTATATATCAGCTCACAGATATATAATGGCGATTACATACCTATGAGTTGAAAAGAGGAACTTTAGATTCACCTCACAGGCATGAAAAATGGCCATATTCATGCATATGTTACATAAGAGCTATTTACAAGCTTTAAAAAATCCAATCAAACCAGCTGCCAAAAAATATTCGAAAACATTCCATGATGTGACTTAGAAAAATAATATATTTTAGTAAAGAGGTATCCAATCTATCAAATATAGCAAACACAATTTTTATTGTTATATCGGCCATTTGATTAAGAAAATAATTGCATCAACATTGAAAGCGATTTAAGAATTTTAAGTCTATAAATAAATTGTAAAGCGCTAATTGACGCAAGTATATTATTTATGAATTTTAAAAGTTTATCAATGTCAGCTCCAATAAGTTATTGGCCCAGGGCTAATCCTTTCTTGATGAACTACCATTCAAACATATATCAAATAGGCAAACAGACTTTGGCTGACAGAATATTATGAAAAGAAAAGCGTTATTCGAACATTTTCTTTGCTAAATTAAAATAAATAATAAGACCTTGGCATCCACAAATTAAAAAAAAATTAACATAATGAATGTAAAATGAGACTATGAACAGTTAATTCCGTCCTCTCATTTATTCAGACTTACACAATAATGCAGAATTCTACTAATAATAAAGATAAATCAATAAGAAAAAGTATCATATTTTTCAGTTGGTTAAGACTTCTTTCTGTCTACAGACTAAATCTTGAAAAATTACTCATATTGTTTATGATGATTATATATTTTTGAATATCTCTTTCTTTTTAAAAGTATTGAAATCATATTAAATTTATCCATTTAACATAAGCAAAATGATTAAAAGAGAACAATTAAGCTTTCCCCATAAAAAGAAGTTATTTTGCTCCTACAATATACATCGAGTAAGAAAATTATGTTTGCATAAATTCAAAGTAATCACTTTTTTATTTTCTGCCCTCCAGTATAAAAGACACTTTAACTGATAAAATGTTAAACGTAGCTTTATGGGGCTTTTAGTGGATTGCAAATTTTTATTTTAATCTTCATAATTTTCAAATGATAAACATAAAACAGTTTTATTTAAGCGGTTCCAAATAAACAAAAGAATTTTATATTATTTTCAATTACCTCATTTGAAAAAAAATTAATTTCTAAAGCCGAATACGCAATAATGCAAACACTACTAATTTCGAGTTTATTCAGCTTTTAACTTTTTTAAAGGCTTTTTCTTTCTTTCTATAGAATTAATAGAGTTAGAAAATGTATTTTCCTGGAATATAAAAAAGGAAAAAAACTGTTGAATTTTCACTCTCCAATTTGGATACGCGCACTACTTTCTGAGAAGATATGGACCATATTGGAAGTATACGACTAGAATGCAGACATGTTCATAATTCAAGGATATACATATTCATATTGAATAGCGTACGAACAATTACATTTATCGTTTCATTGTCACTTCGTATTCGCAGACATGATACATATGTATAGTTTATTATACACAACGGACATTCGTTATTTAAACTTAATCTTTTTCTTGTCAAAATGTCAATGTTAAGAAATAATTCTGTCACTGTGGCAATGAAATAAAGTTTGAGTGACATCGAAATCGTACCGAATCCACATGGAAAAAATTCAAAGAACGTAATTTTCATATTTGTAAACAGAAAAAAAGTTTTATTTTAAACAAAGAAACGACGTCAAAATGTAGTGAAACAAAATTGATCTGTAATTGATTCATATTGAATAATACGAATATTGGAAGTACTGAAAGCTATTAAATTGTTTTTTAGTTGTCACATTGATCAAGAGAGCGAACATAACCAAGGGGCCGTCCATAAATTACGTTACCAATTTTG
>JAABKJ010000983.1:0-24151 GCA_011634705.1 Andricus grossulariae
AATCCACTTGTAATCAGAGGTAATCCTCTTGTTATCCGGCGAAATTAACTTTCAACCTGGAGTACCCCACTTGTAATACGGGGTACTTCAAGATATTCGGAGTGATCCCAGCATTCTAAAGTAATCCACTTGTTATCCGCAGAAATCCACTGGAAATCCACTTGTAATCCAGTTAAAATCTGAGAGAACCCACTTGTAATCAGAGGTATCCCTCTTGTTATCCGGCGAGATTAACTTGTAATCCAGTTATAATTTGGAGTACCCCATTTGTAATTCGGAGTTCTTCAAGATATTTGGAGTGATCCCAGTATACTGAAGTAATCCACTTGTTATCCGCAGCAATCCACTTGAAATCCACTTGTAATCCAGTTCATATCTGGGAGAACCCACTTGTAATCCAGGATAGTTCATGATATTCAGAGTAATCTTTGTATTCCAGAGTAATCCACTTGTAATCAGAGGTAATCCTCTTGTTATCCGGCGAAATTAACTTTCAACCTGGAGTACCCCACTTGTAATCCGGAGTACTTCAAGATATTCGGAGTGATCCCAGCATTCTAAAGTAATTCACTTGTTATCCGCAGAAATCCACTGGAAATCCACTTGTAATCCAGTTAAAATCTGGGAGGACCCATTGGTAATCCAGGGTTCTTCAAGATATTCGGAGTGATCTCAGTGCCGGATTAATCCACTTGTAATCCACTTACAATCCGAAGAAATACACTTGTAGTCCACATAATTCGAAGTAATCTAAGTAATCAACGTAATTCAGAGTAATTGTCAGCAGAAAATTCTACAATTTTGGTACAGAATTCATTCATCTGGTTGAAACTTTAACTGAATTGTTGAAAATCCTTTTTTTTTTTAAATGAATTTTTTTAACTGAAAATTTAGCAATTTTATTTTGAGTTGAAAATTGATCTTTTTTAATTCAAAATTTAAGTATGTGCTTGAAACTTCATGTATTTTGTTCAAAATTTTTCTTTCTTGATAGAAAATTATTATTCTTGGTAGAAATTTCACATTTTTTTTGTTTCAAGTTCAACTACTTGATGGAAAGTTGAAATAATTTGTTGAAAATTAATTTTTTGGTCGGTGATGCATTATTTTAATTGAAAATTCATCTCCTTGGTTGAAGATTCATCTCTTTCATTGAAAAAGCAATTATATGATTAAAAATTAATCTACTTGGTAGAAAATACAATTTTGTAAAAAAAAGTTCATGCTTTTGGTTGAAAATTCAACTGTTTTGTTGAAAATTCGTCTGTTTAAGTTGAAAATTAATCTTCTCAGTTAAAAATGTATCTTTTTGGTTAAAAGTCAATAATAAGATTCAAAATTAATCTACTTGGTAGAAAATACAATTTTGTAAAAAAAAAACATTTTTTTGGTTGAAAGTTCAACTGTTTTGTTGAAGATTTGTCATTTTGGTTAAAAATTCATCTATTTGGTTACAAATTTATGTTTTAACTTAAAATTGAACTATTCCAGTTGAAGCGTCATCACCTTACTTGGAAATTCATCTATTTTGTTGATTTTTTTTTTAAATTAATTTTTCAACTTAAAATTGAGCTATTTCATTTTGGACGGAAAATTGATCTTGTTTCATTGAAATTTTAGCTATTTAATTAAAAATGTATCTTCTTCAGTTGAAAATTCAACTACTGCATTGAACATTAATAATTTTTTTTATTTTTTTTATTTGAAAATGCAAGAATTTTGGTTGAAAATTCGCGTTAGGTGGACCGTATTTTTATTTTTATGCGTTGTTTCCTCCTCGATAGTTGGTAAATCACTATATATAATCAAATAAACAATTTCCTTTGGTTTTCTTGCATTGATGATCAAAATTCATTTAATGCGGCTGCGTGGCTCAGTTGGTAGCTTGCTAGGTTTATATTTCACTACCTCTTCCTAGTGCTTACGTATTCGAGAGGTTCAAATCTCAATTGTATTACTTCTACAAAATATTGTCCCAAGGTTGTCCGCAGCTTATGTTTTTTCGTACAGATTTTCTTCTTTATCTAAAAAATAATCAAATTTCACCAGTAAAAAATATGTAAAAAAAACTTGTAAAATTTTGTTCATCTCCTAGAAGAATTTCGATTTAGCAGACTTTCAGGGAATGAAAAAAATGTTCTTTTAGTGTATACCTATATTTTTATTGTAATAATTAGTCTAACAATAATTGGCTCTTTATCGAGACTTGTTACAGTATAAAGGGTTTTTGCTTGTTGCTCGCGAAATTCGATGTTTTTATTTATTTGATTTATTTACTTATCTAAAAATGTAAAACTACTC
Organism: Andricus grossulariae; assembly: GCA_011634705.1. NCBI lineage: Eukaryota > Metazoa > Arthropoda > Insecta > Hymenoptera > Cynipidae > Andricus > Andricus grossulariae. The sequence continues at coordinate 2,302 of JAABKJ010000983.1, forward strand.
GGTAATATTGGCATTTGGGTTTAGAAGTATAAAAGGTCCCTATTTAATAAGGGTCTTTATGCTTTTGGGAAGATTGGGTATCGAGCCCTTATTAACACTGGCAGCAGTTGGTCTCATGAAACTGTGATTTCTTGGGCTCGGTCGTGGTTGAATTATACGACTTTTGCTGGTTCCCAGCGTGCCCAGCGCTCCCAGCTTATCAATATTTTGTCTGCTTGCTGTTATGGGCTGCGGACCAACACTGCTTCCACTGCTACTACTTCGAGAAGAAACAACTGGTCTGATTTTTATGTTTCCAGATGACCCTCTTGGTAACTCCGTAATTGCCTGTGGAATAGAGCATTCAATGATTTAATGAAAAATAAATTATTATATAAATGTTACATAACTATTACACAAATGTTACCTACCTGTTACATAAGTCTTACCTAACCGTTGTATATAGGTTACATATCGGTTGCATGACTGCTAAGTAAATGATATATAAGTGTACTTATAAGCCCTACTGGAAGTAAAAATTCTGAATCTTTATGACAGAAAGAGGTAGAGAAAATTTATCCCATTCTATCTCTTTGTCAATCCAAATTCACGTCTATCTTTTTCAATCCCCTCTTCTCTAACTTATCCTATCCTTTATTTATTTATGTCAATTATTTTATATCTCTGTCAATCTAAATTTACGGCTATCTTTTTTAATCCCTTCTTCTCTATCTCATCCTATCTTTTTCAATATCCTGTTATCTATATTATCCTATCCTTTATCTATCAACGTCTATCTTATTCTATTTATGTTTCAATCTAAATTCACGTCTTTCTTTTTTAACACCCTCTGCTCTATCTCATCCTAACCTTTATCTATTCACGTCAATATTTTTCTCTCTCTGTCAATCTGAATTCATGTCTATCTTTTTTAATCTCTTCTTCTTTATCTCATCCTCTCCTACACCTATCAAAGCTTATCTCTTTTTATCTCTTTGTGCATCTAAATTCACGTCTACTTTTTTCAATCCCCTCTACTTTATCTTATCCTATCCTTTATCTATTCATATCAATCTTTTTCTATCTCTGTCAATCTGAATTCCTGTCTATATTTTTTAATCTCTTCTATATCTCATCGTATATCACATCTATCAACGTCTATCTTTTTCTATGTCTTTGTTAATCTAAATTCACCTCTATCTTTTTCAATCCCCTCTTGTCTATCTCATCCTATCCTTCAGCTGTCCACGTCAATCGTGTACTATCTCTCTGTCAATCTAAATTCCCGTCTATCTTTTTAAATCTTCTCTTCTCTATCTCATCGCATCCTACATCTATCAACGCCCATCTTTTTCTATCTCTTTGTCAATCTAAATTCACGTTTATCTTTGTCAATATACTCTTCGCTATCTCATCCTGTCCTTTGTTTATACACGTCATTTATTTCTATCTCTTTGGCAATCTAAGTTCACGTCTATCTTCTTCAATCCCCTCTTCTCTATCTCTATCCTTCAGCTGTCCACGTCCATCTTTTACTCTCTCTCTCTCTGTCAATCTAAATTTCCGTCTATCTTCTTCAATCCCCCCTTTTCTATTTTATCCTATCCTTTATCTATTCACGTCAATATTTTTCTATCTCTCTGTCAATTAAATTTATGCCTATCTCTTTTAATCCCTTCTTCTCTTTCTCACCGTATCATAATTCTATCAACGTCTATCTTTCTTGATCTCTTTGTTAAACTAAATCCACGTCTATATTTTTCAATATTCTCTTGCATATCTCATTCTACCCTTTTTCTATCCATGTCAATCTCTCCCTACCTCTTCGCCAGTCTGAATTCCCGTCTATATTTTTTAATCTCCTCTGGTCTATCTCATCGTATCCTACATCTACAAACGTGTATCTCTTTCTCTCTGTCAATATAAATTTCCATCTATCTTTTTCAACACCCTCTTCTCTATATTATATTATACTATCCTTTGTCTATCCACGTCAATCTTTTTCTATCTCTTATTCAATTTAAATTTCCGTCTAACTTTTTCCATCTCCTCTTCTGGTTCCTATCCTATTCTACATCTACCAACGTCTATCTTTTTCTATCTATTTTTCAATCTAAATTCACATCTATCTTTTTCACTCCACGTTAATCTCTCTCTCTCTCTCTCTCTCACACTGTCTCAGTGTCAATCTAAATTTTCGTCTATCTTCTTCAATCCCCTCTTTTCTACCTTATCCTATCCTTTTCCATCCATGTCAATCTCTTTGTACCTCTTCGTCCGTCTGAATTCCTGTCTATATCTTTTAATCTCCTCTGCTCTATCTCATCGTATCCTACATCTACCAACGTGTATCTCTTTCTCTTTGTTAATCTAAATTCACGTCTATCTTTTTCAATCCCCTCTTCTCCAACTTATCCTATCCTTTATTTATTTATGTCAATCTTTTTATATCTCTGTTAATCTAAATTCTCGTCTATCTTTTTCAATACCCTCTTCTCTATCTTGTCACACCCCTTATCTATCCACGTCAATTTTTTACTATCTCTCTGTAAATCTAAATTTACGTCTATCTTTTACAATCCACTCTTCTCTATCTCATCCTATCCTTTATCTATTTATGTAAATCCTTTTCTATCTCTGTTAATCTAAATTCCCGTCTATCTTTTTAAATCTCATTTTCTCTATCTCATCCAATCCTACATATATCAATGTCTATCTTCTTCTATCTCTCTGTTAATCTAAATTTACCTCTATCTTTTATTCTTTTTCAAGCCTCTCTTCTCTGCATCATCATATCCTTCATTTTTACACGTTAATCATTTACTATCTCTCTATCAATCTGAATTTCTGTCTATGTTTTTCAATTTCATGTTTTCTATCTTATCCTACCCTTTATCTATCCACATAAATATTTTTGTATCTCTCTGTCAATCTAAAAAATTCCCGTCTATCTTTTTAAACCTTATCTTCTCTATCACGCCTTATCCTACATCTATCAACGTCTTTCTTTTTCTATCTCTTTGCCAATCTAAATTCACGTTTATATTTTTCAATACCATCTTCTCTATCTCATGCTATCCTTTGTTTATCCACGTCCATATTTTTATATCTCTCTGTCAATCTGAATTCCTATATATCTTTTTTAATCTCCTCTTCTCTATCTCATCTTATCCTCATACATCTATCAATGTCTATCTTTTTCTATCTCTTTGTGCTTCTAAATTCACGTCTTTCTTTTTCAATCCCCTCTTCTCTATCTCATCCTATCCTTTATCTATCCACGTCAATATTTTCTATTTTTCTTTCTATCTAAGTCCTTGTCTATCTTTTTCAATCTCCCCTTCTTCACCTCATCCTTGTACTACATCTACCAACGTCTATGTTTTCGGTCTCTTCGTTAATCTAAATTCACGTCTCCCACTCTCTCTGTCAATCTAAATGTACGTCTATCTTCTTCAATCCCATCTTTTCTATCTTATCCTATCCTTTATCTATCCACGTCAATACTTTTCTATCTCTCTGTCAATTAAATTTATGTCTATCTTTTATAATCTCCTCTTCTCTATCCAATCATATCCTAATTCTACAAACATCTATCATTCTTTATCTCTTTGTTAATCTAAATTCACGTTTATCTTTTTCAATACCCTCTTGTATATCTCATCCTATCCTTTTTCTGTCCATGTCAATCTTTTTCTACCTCTTTGTCAGTCTGAATTTCTGTCTATCTTTTTTATCCTCCTCGGCTCTATCTCGTCGTATCCTACATCTACCAACGTTTATCTCTTTCTGTCTCTTTTGTCAATCCTAATTCACGTCTATCATTTTCAATTCCCTCTTCTCTAACTTACCCTATCCTTGATTTATTTATGTCAATCTTGTTATATCTCTGTTAATATAAATTCACGTCTATCTTTTTCAATCCCCTCTTCTCTATCTCATCCTCTCCTTCATCTGTCCACGTCAATATTTTACTATCTCTGTACCAATCTAAATTTCCCTCTATCTTTTTAATCTCCTTTTCTCTACCTCATCCTATCCTTCATATATCCACGTCAATCTTTTACTACCTCTCTGTCAACATAAATTTCCATCTATCTTTTTCAATCCCACCTTTTCTATCTTATCCTATCCTTTATCTATCCACAACAATATTTTTTTAACTCTTTGGCAATCTAGAAAATTCTTGTCAATCTTTTTAAATCTCCTCTCCTTTATCTCATCCTATCCTGCATCTACCAACGCCTATTTTCCTTCCATCTATTTTTCAATCTAAATTCACGTCTAATTTTTTCAATACCCTCTTCTCTATCTCATCCTATCATTTAGCTATCCACGTCAATCTTTTACTATCTCTCTGTCAATCTAAGTTTCCGTGTATCTTTCTCAATCCCATTTTTTCTATTTTATCATATCTTTTATCTAATTATGTCAATGTTTTTCTATCTCTATCAATTTATATTTCCGTCTATCTTTTTCAATCCACTCTCCTCTATCTCATACTATCCTTTATCTATTTATGTCAATATTTTTCTACCTCCCTTTAATCTAAATTCAAGACTATTTTTTTAAATCTCTTTTTCTCTATCTCATCGTATCATACATCTATCAACGCCTTTCTTTTTCTACCTCTTTTTTAATCTAAATTCACGTTTACCTTTTTCAACACCCTCTTCTCTATATTATACTATCCTTTGTCTGTCCCCGTCAATCTTCTTCTATCTCTTATTCAATTTAAATTTCCGTCTATCTTTCGCAATCTTCTTTTCTTTATCTCATCCTATCCTACATCTACCAAACTATTTTTTTCTATCTATTTTTCAATCTAAATTCTCGTCTATCTTTTTCAATACCATCTTCTCTATTTCATCCTATCCTACATCTATCAACGTCTATCTTCTTCTATCTCTCTGTCAATCTAAATTTACCTTTATCTTTTTCAAGCCTCTCTTCTTTATATCATCCTATCCTTCATTTATCCACGTTAATCTTTTACTATCTCTCTGTCAATCTAAATTTCAGTCTATGTTTTTCAATTCCATCTTCTCTATCTTATCCTACCCTTTATATATTCACATAAATATTTTTGTATCTCTCTGTCAATCTAAAAAATTTCCGTCTATCTTTTTAAACCTTATCTCCTCTATCACACCGTATCCTACAACTATCAACGTCTTTCTCTTTCTATCTCTTTGTCAATCTAAATTCACGTTTATCTTTTTCAATACCATCTTCTCTATCTCATGCTATCCTTTGTCTATTCACGTCAATATTTTTCTCTTTCTGTCAATCTGAATTCCTGTCTATCTTTTTTAATCTCTTCTTCTCTATCTCATCCTATCCTACATCTATTAAAGTCTATACATTTTTATATCTTTGTTCATCTAAATTCACGTCTACCTTTTTCAATCTCCTCTTCTCTATCTTATTCTATCCTTTATCTATTCATGTCAGTCTTTTTCTATCTCTGTCAATCTGAATTCCGGTCTATCTTTTTTAATCCCTTCTTCTATATCTCATCGTATCCTACATCTATCAACGTCTATATTTTTCTATCTCGTTGTTAATCTAAATTCACCTCTATCTTTTTCACTCCCCTCTTCTCTATCTCATCCTATCTTTTCCAATCTTCTGTTTTCTATCTTTTCCTATCCTTTATCTATCAACGTCTATCTTATTCTATTTATGTTTCAATCTAAATTCACGTATTTCTTTTTTAACACCATCTGCTCTATCTTATCCTAACCTTTATCTATTCATGTCAATATTTTTCTCTCTCTGTCAATCTGATTTCCTGTCTATCTTTTTTAATCTCTTCTTCTCTATCTAGAAAATTCATGTCTATCTTTTTAAATCTCCTCTCCTTTATCTCATCCTATCCTACATTTACCAACGCCTATTTTTTTACCATGTATTATTCAATCTAAATTCACGTCTAATTTTTTCAATACCCTCTTTTCTATCTCATCCTATCCTTTAGCTATCCACGTCAATCTTTAACTATCTCTCTGTCAATCTAAATCGACTTTTTTTAATCTCCTCTTCACTAGCCCATCGTATCCGACATCTATCAATGTTTATCTCTTTACCAATCTAAATTCACGTATATCTTTTTTAATCTCCTCTTCTCCATCTCACCCTATTCTCTATTTATTTATGTCAATCTTTTTATATCTCTGTTAATCTAAATTCTTGTCTATTTTTTTAAATCTTCTCTTCTTTATCTCATCCTATCCTACATCTACGAAAGTCTATTTTTTCTATTTCTTTGTTAATCTAAATTCACGTACATTGTTTTTAAATGCCCTCTTCTCTATCTCATCCTATCATTTATCTATCCACGTCAATCTTTTACTATCTCTCTGTCAATCTAAATTTCCGTCTATCTTTAACAACACCCTTTTCTCTATCTCATAATATCCTTTGTCTATCCCCGTCAATCTTTTTCTATCTCTTATTCCATTTAAATTCCCGTCTATCTTTTTCAATCTTCTTTTCCTTATATCATATTGTCCTACATCTCCCAGCGTCCAATTTTTTCTATCTATTTTTCAATCTAAATTCATGTCTATCTTTTTAAATAACATCTTCTTTAGCTCATCTCATCCTTTATCTATACAGGTCAATCTTTTACTACCTCTCTATCAATCTAAATTTCCGTCTATCTTTTTCAACGCCCTTTTCTCCATTCCACACTATCCCTTGTCTATCCCCGTCAATCTTTTTCTATCTCTTATTCAATTCAAGTTCCCGTCCATCTTTTTCAATCTCATCTTCTTAATCTCATCCTATCCCACATCTACCAACGTTTACTTTTGACTATCTATTCTTTAATCTAAATTTACGTCTATCTTTTTCAATACCCTCTTCTTTATCTCATTCTATCCTTTATCTATACACGTCAATCTTTTACTATCTCTCTATCAATCTAAATTTCCGTCTATTTTTTTCAACGCCCTTTTCTCCATTTCACACTATCCTTTATCTATTCACGCCAACAATTTTCTATCTCTCTGTCAATATAAATTCCTGTCTATCTTTTTAAATCTCCTCTTCACTACCCCATCGTAACCTATATCTATCAATGTTTATCTCTTTGTCAATGTAAATACACATCTATCTTTTTTAATTCCCTCTTCTCTATCTCATCCTATCCTTTATTTATTTGTGTCAATCTTTTTATATGTCTGTTAATCTAACTTCCTGTCTATTTTTTTTATCTTCTCTTCTCTATCTCATCGTATCATGCATCTATCAACGTCAATCTTTTTCTATTTCTTTGTCAATCTAAATTTCCGTCTATCTTTTACAACGCCCTTTTCTCTACCTCATACTATCCTTTGTCTATCCCCGTCAATCTTTTTTATCTCTTATTCAATTTAAAGTCCCGTCTATCTTTTTCAATCTCATCTTCTTAATCTCATCGTATCCTACATCTACCAACGTCTATTTTTGTCTATCTATTTTTTAATCGAAATTCACGTCTATCTTTTTCAATACCCTCTTCTCTATCTCATCCTATCCTTTATCTATCCACACCAACCTTTTTCTATCTTTCCGTCAAACTGAATTCCTGTCTATCTTTTTAAATCTCCTCTTCACTACCCCATCGTAATCTACATCTATCAATGTTTATCTCTTTGTCAATCTAAATTTCCGTTTATCTTTCTCAACGCCCTTTTCTCTATCTCATACTATCCTTTGTCTATCCCCGTCAATCTTTTTCTGTCTCTTATTCATTTTAGATTCCTGTCTATATTTTCCAATCTTCTCTTCTTTATCTCATCCTATCCCACATCTACCAACGTCTATTTTTTCTATTTCTATGTTAATCTAAATTCACGACAATTTTTCTTAAATCCCCTCTTCTCTGTCTCATCCTATCATTTATCTATCCACGTCACTCTTTTTCTATCTATTTTTCAATCTAAATTCATGTCTATATTTTTCAATACCCTCTTCTTTATCTCATCCTATCCTTTATCTATACACGTCAATCTTTTTCTATTTCTTTGTCAATCTAAATTTCCGTCTATCTTTTTCAACGCCCTTTTCTCTATCTCATACTATCCTTTGTCTATCCCCGTCAATCTTTTTTTATCTCTTATTCAATTTAAATTCCCGTCTATCTTTTTCAATTTCATCTCCTTAATCTCATCCTATCCTACATCTACCGACGTCTATTTTTGTCTATCTATTTTTTAATCTAAATTCACGTCTATCTTTTTCAATACCCTCTTCTCCATCTCATCCTATCCTTTATCTATCCACACCAACCTTTTTCTATCTTTCCGTCAAACTGAATTCCTCTCTATCTTTTTTAATCTCCTCTTCACTATCCCATCGTATCCTACATCTATCAATGTTTATCTCTTTGTCAATCTAAATTTCCGTCTATCTTTTTCAATGCCCTTTTCCCTACCTCATACTATCCTTTGTTTATCCCCGTCAATCTTTTTCTGTCTCTTATTCATTTTAGATTCCTGTCTATATTTTCCAATCTTCTCTTCTCTATCTGATCCTATCCTTTATATAATCACGTCAACCGGAAGGTTCTGCCGCTAGGTGGCTGACGGTATAAGTAATCAAACAGTGACATCAGTCTTCGTGTCTAAAAGTACAGGCCCGACAAACCGTTTTACCAAGTGAAAGACAGTAAAAGAGATAAACAGCGATTCAAAATTATATTTAAGAGACAGAATATAGTAAAGAAAAAGATAAGGGTCCTCGCTTATGAAAGATATAGAAAGAGATTAAAAAAGATTTAAATTCGTATTAGATAGACTAAGCCCTAAGGGATAGAAAAAGATAAGAATCCACGGTCATGAAAGGTATAGAAGGAGATAGAAAATTGTTGAGATTGGAAAGACATAGCGTTTTAGGGATGAAAGGTGACCCATTGAGAGAAATAGAATAGTTCTATCTTTTCCTATCCCCCAATTCTATCTTTTTCAATCATTCTATTTCCAGCAGGGAGGGTCACGTGATCGTTACATAAGTGTTATATAACGCTTTCATACATGCTGCCTGTTTTTAAGTCGAAATACATTAATTTTTTCAAGATGGGAGGTTATAATAAATAATAATAGTTAATAATAAAATAAAATTTGTAACTTACACCGACCGACTTCCTGATATTTCTTAAAGCTGGTCCAACACTGCTGCCACTGCTGGAACTTCTACTCGCTGGAATTCTACTAACCCCAGTTCTGGGAGCAATTCTTCGTTTCTCAGCTTCTTTTGCAGCAGTATTAGATGGAGAACCAGCTCCTTTCCGAAGATCACTCGTCAAAGCTCGAATAGCTGAGGTATATCTATTAGAAATAAATTTTTTTAAATACATTTCAAGCTTCAAAATATTATTGTGTCCAAGAATAAGGATAGGCTATAAAATAATAAAAGAGAATAGAAAATGATAGAAGAGGATAAAAAGGGATTAGGCTGCTGAAAAGAGGAAATCGCATCAAAATTAAACAAGATGGACGGAAGAGGATAAAATTTTTATGGCGATGTTGAAACAATTCCCCTTTTCAAAATAATTCCACTTGTTTCCTTTTTTCGAAAAACTTCCCCCTTTTCTCATTTTTCGCTTAAATGCGAAATGAATCAATAAAATTAAATGCAACTATTTTTCGTTGAAAATAATTTCTTTTTAATTGAAAATTCTACTATTTGGTCGAAGATTTAACTATTCTTTTGAAAATTCATTTTTTTTATCTGAAAATTAATTTTCTTAACTAAAAATTTCAATAATCCGTTTCAGGACAAAAATTGATATTTTATAGTTAAGCATTTAACTGTTAAAATTTTCATTGAAAATTCAACTTTTTCCGTTGAATGTTCAACTACTTGAATGAAAGTTGAACTAATTTCTTTAAAATTCATCTTACTGGTTTCAGATTTAACTATTTTCTGGAAAATTCGTTTCTTTTTTGGTTAAAAATTAACTTTTTTATCTGAAAATTTAACTATTCTATTTTCGAATGAAAATTGATAGTTTTTAATTAACAATTCAATTAGTAAATTTTGACACTGACTAGTATTACAGAATTTTCAGTTTCATTACAAAATTCGTCTTTTTCGGTTGAAAGATCTATTATTTTTGTAAAAAATATAACTATTTTGTTGAAAATTAACTTTTTCGTTAAAAATTCATATTTCCGGGTAAAAAATGAAACTGTTTTGTAGAGTTCGCCTTTTTGTCTTGAAATATAAAAAATTTGATCAACATTTTTTTTCTCTCTGGAATGAAAAATCATTCTTGGTTGAAAATTTATCTCTTTCGGTAGAAATTTGATCTTTTCTGCTTGAAAGTGAAACTGTTTGAAAATATATGCTTCTGGTTGTAACTTCATCTTTTCTGGTAATAAATTAATCTTCCTGATTAAAAATCCAACTACTCGGTTGAAAGTTAAACTACTTTGATAAAAGTTAATTATATTAGTTGAAGATCTCTTTTGTTCAAAATTGAAATATTTTGTACAAAATTAGTTTTTTATTTGGTTTAAAACTCATATTTTCGCAATGAAAATTCAACTTTTTTGTACGAAATAAAGATAAAACGGTATAGAAAATACAAAATAGTTTAAAAGAGGAATTGGATAAAGTGATAATATGGAATAGAAAACGATAGAATTATTGGAGAACAGAAAATTTAAATGAATCGATTGGTGGGTACGATGGAATTCCAGTGGCGGTCCAGCGAAAGCCCCGCGTGTCTTGAGGACACGGAGCGACCCAAGAATGAAAGCTCTCTGCATCCATCTATACGTGTACAATATTTAAAATAAAAATTCTCATACCTATTTAGATGAGCGTGGTTCGAGCCCAAATTTCGAACAGTATTAACAGAAGTTGCACTATTTAGTGAACTCCTGGAGCTTCTCAAGCTACTTCTGGATCCAGATCGTTCGACTTCATCCCTTGGAGGATTCCTTGAAGTCAGAGCTTCTGACCTCTTTACTGGTTCGACTTTTCTCGGAGAATCTCTCTTTAGACTTCCTGATCTTTTTGGAAGGTAACTGGAAGCTTCGTCTTTCAATCTCATGGAGGAATTTCTCCTCTCGAAAGACTTTATCCTGGTTAGGCTTGGTTCAGAAGCTGGAATGTCACTTCCTCTTCTTTGATCATTGGTACCTGCTGTTTAAAAAATCGACAATGAATTTCCACATTCCAGAGTACCTCAACATACAAAAATTACTAATAATAAAATGAAAATATTGAAAATAGAAACAAAAAAGCTTACTGCATCCAAGATCAGCTGGCGAACATCTGGTAGAGTCGTGTGTGTCAGTTTCGTAATTTCCGGAAGAAGTTTCCTGGCTCAGAGTTTCTGAGACCAAACTTTGCGTTTCTTCAAAACCCTCGTCGTTGAGTTCCTGATCCCTGGCTTTATTAACTGGCATTGAAGTGACACTTATGTCAGGAATAAATCTACTCTTAAACATAGAGTTTTGTTTAGGGATGCTGGAAACTGATCTAGGCTTTTCAGAATTGAAAGGACTTCCTTGATCTGAATTTAAATTCGATGATTTATCGAGGAAATGCCTTGAGGAATCGTCTCTTAGGATTGATCCATCTGGGCGATCTAAAGGGTCAGAAAGAAGGTCCCTGGTTGGACTTACGACCTCTGGGATATTCACTTGGCTTGGAGGATCGCTCATCACTCTCATAGCTTCTTTAACCTGCAGAAAATTATAAATTATCTTAGTTTCATAATTTTGTTATTGATCGCAGTGGGGAAAAACAGTTTTTTTTTAATTTGACGAGAACATACAACTTTGATCCGATTTTTTTATTTTTTAACCACTGATATCAGAAAAATCGAGAAATCTTATACTTTTCTATCAACAGATTCTCATTAAAACTCTGTCAAATCCTATGTTCTACAATCTTGAAAGTTTTTATTTAACTCTATTCGCTGAGAAATCTTATGCTTTTCTATAACCAGCTTCTCATTGAAACTCTATCTTAATGACACCAATCTTGCATCAAATACTATTTACCAGAATCTTGGATATTTCTATCAAATTGTATCTGTCGAGAAATCTTATACTTTTCTATCAACAGTTGATCATTGAAACTCTATCAAATCTAATCCTCGCACAACTTCTATCAAATCATATCTTACAAAGTTTCGGAAATTTCTGTTAAATTCTATCCATAAAAAATCTTATACTTTTCTGTCAACAGATTCTCATTAAATCCGATCAAATCTTATTGTCACAGGATTTGTATGAAATCCTATGTTGTACAATCTTGGAAGTTTTTACCCAAATCTATCCGTCGAGGAATCTTATACTTGTCTATCAACAGCTTCTCATTGAAATGTTATCAAATCTTATCCACTTGAGACTTTTATCAAATCCTACGTGTCAAAATTTTAGAAATCTCTATCAAATTTTATCCGTCGAGAAATCTTATACTTTTCTACCAACAGCATCTCATTAAAACTCTATCAAATCTTAACGGCTCTAATCTTGTATCAAATCCTATATTCCAAAATCTTGGATGTTTCAAATTCCATCTTTTGAGAAATCGTATACTTTTCTATCAACAGTTTCTCATTGATCTCTATCAAATTTTAATGACACCAATCTTGTATCAAATACTATCTTCCATAATCTTGGATACTTCTATCAAATTCTATCTATTGAGAAATTGTATTCTTTTCTATTAAGAATTTCTCATTGATCTCCATCAAACCTTGACCTTGCAAAACTTGTACCAAATCCTATCTTACAAGGTTTCGGATATTTCTATCAAATTCTATCCATTGACAAATCTTATACTTTTCTACCAATAGTTTCTCATCAAATCCGATCAAATCGTATTGGCACAGGATTTGTGTTTTTACCCAACTCTATTAGTCGAGAAATCTTATACTTGTCTATCAACAGAATCTCATTGAAATGTTATCAAATCTTATCCACTTCAGACTTTTATCAAATCCGAAGTATCAAAATTTTAGAAATTGTTATCAAATTGTACCCGTCGAGAAATCTTATACTTTTCGACCAACAGCATCTCATTAAAACTCTATCAAATCTTGACGGCGCTATTCTTGTATAAAATCCTATGCTCCAAAATCTTCGATATATCTATCAAATTCCATCTTTTGAGAAATCGTATACTTTTCTATCAACAGTTTCTCATTGGTGTCTATCAAATCTTAACGACACTAAAATTGTATCAAATCCTATATTCCAAAATCTTGGATACTTCTATCAAATTCTATCTGTTAAGAAATCGTATTCTTTTCTATTGACAGTTTCTCCATTATCTCCATCAAACCTTATCCTTGCAAAACTTGTACCAAATCCTATCCTACAAAGTTTCGGATATTCCTACCAAATTCTGTCCATCGAGAAATCTTATACTTTTCTACCAATAGTTTCTCACTAAATAATATCAAATCTTATTGGCACAGGATTTGTATCAAATCCTATGTTGTACAATCTTGGAAGTTTTTACCCAACTCTATCCGTCGAGAAATCTTATACTTGTCTATCAACAGCTTCTCATTGAAATGTTATCAAATCTTATCCACTTCAGGCTTTTATCAAATCCTACGTATCAAAATTTTAGAAATTTCTCTCAGATATTGTCCATTGAGAAATCTTATTCCTCCTATCAAAATTGCCTCATTGTATAAGATTTGATTGAGTTTGATTGACAATATCATTGTAGAAAAGTATAAGATTTCTCGACGAGTAGATTTCGATATAAATGGTTCTAGGTACTGGAAAATAGGATTTGATACATATCTGGTGCGGTTAAGATATATGTATATTATAGTTTCAATGAGGAAATTTTTAAAGAAAAGTATAAGATTTCGCGACGGATAGAATTGGCGGAAGTTTTTGCGCTTGCGTATTAAAATGGTTAAGAATGGGTGATGTCATATTTGATAAGATTGGATTGATCACTGATCAAAAACCCTATAGAAATGTATAGGAATCATTGAGACACTCGCCCATTTCGCTTTGATAGAAATCAATAGCAATTTTATCCAACCGCTTCATAGAAACTGATTCCCTTTTTAGCGAGACAACGTGGGATACTTCCGGCTAGGATGAGTATTCATTTTGATAGACTTTCCATCAAAATCGATTGATTTGAATGTACAGGAAATGCCTAGAAAAATTTGTTTGCATAATTTTTATTTACCTGGCTGGGATCAATCATGCTCCTACGTCGTTCCCGACTCGAAACAGCTCTCTCGGCCAAAATCATAGGAGCTTCTCGAGGCCTAGATTCTTGCATCACAGGACTCAGAACAGTGTTTGTAACAGCAACAACTGGAGCCGGTTGAGTAACCGGAAGTCGCGAACTCCGTTGGGCAGCAGTCCTGGAAAGGTGTTGCAAATCTTCTTCAGCTTTGGCTATTTCAGCCAAAGCAGCACCGATGTCATTGGTGACATCACGACGTTTTAATTTATCCTGCCAAACTTGAAGCATCGCCTCACTGTCGTTTATGTCATCAGAAAGGGAAAGAGTACTGGGTCTTCTTGGCGGTTCTTCATAAGCCTCAGAATTAGTCTCGATTTGTGAAGGACCCTCTTGTTTCAAAGAACCCTCCATTTTCAAAGGACCTTCCAATTTTAAGGCACCTTCCTGTTTTAAAGCACTTTCCAGTTTTTCCGAGACAGGATCTTGATTCTTTTTGTAACGTCTTGTTCTTCTGGCTATGGAATATCTGTCAAAGTTTCCGGAACCAAGATCTGCATAGGAATTTCCAGGCTTTGTTGCCTCTCTTCCTTGAACTGAGTTGCTGCATCTTTCTCGTTTGCAGGGTTCTTTTTCGACTGGTTTCACTTCTTTGGGAGGACTGAAGAGTCTTCTGGTTGCTGGAGGAGTTTCGATGTTGTCTGAGTCAATTTCTATTTTATCGCTGATGGTGTCCTCTTCGAAGTTTTTCTTTCCAAGCTGCGACAATCTTCTTTTGGCTGGACCTTGAGGTACTGTGACTGGCTGACGAAGGTAAATTGTTAATTCGTCTAGAGGCTCTGTGCTTACTATCTCTGGAATTTTGTTGTTTTTCTTTCGTTCTTCTTCCCTGATGGCCTGTTGGAAGAATAGTTTAATTTTAGAAGAATTATTACTTCATTTTTTTACTATACTCTGAAAATCAGAATTAGTACAAATTTAACCAAGGGGCCATACTTAAATTATGTAAAGTTTTTTTCTGTTTTGACACCCCCCCCCCCCACCTTATGTAATTTTTTCCGAATACATTTTTTTCGTTTAGTTATTTATAGGTTATCCAAAAATAACTTAAGACAATTCGGAGAGGGGCGGGGGAGGGACGAATCTTACTGTTTCTTATGAATTAACAAAGTAGTTTAATTTTCAAACAAGAAGTTGAATTTTCAACCAAAAGAGATGAATTATCAAATGACAAAAACTAATTTTCAATCAAGAAGAATTTTTCGGTCATTAGAGACAAAAATGTCATAGAAAATGTTGAATTTTCAAGCCAAAAAGACAAATATTGCACAAAACAATTAAATTTTCAACAAAATAATTCAACTTTCAACCAAAAAGATGAATTTGCAACCAAGAATGTTAATTTTTTACTAAAAAAGACGAATTCTCAACAAAATACATACATTTTTAAATGAGTAGTTGAATTTTCAACCAAGAAGATTACTTTTCTGCCAAAAAAAGAAGAATTTTCAATAAAATAGTACCTTTTTAACCAAATAGTTGAATTGTTCACCAACAAGATGAATTTCCAGACAAAAAAATTAATTTTCTACTAAAAAAGACCAATCCTCAACAAAATTCGTAAATTTTTCACCAAATACTTTTATTGTCAACCAAGAAGATTATTTTCTACCAAAAAGACGAATTTTCAATAATTTACATAAATTTTCAATCAAATATTTTAAGTCTTTAAATAAAAAAGATAAATTTCTAAACAAAAAAAAGGAATAGTTAAATTTTCATTTCAAGAAATTAATTTTCAATAAAAAAAACAATATCCAAGAAAACAGTTTCAACAAGAGGAGGTAAATTTTTAAACAAGAAAGATTTTTAAAATAATAAAGAAAAAAATGTCATAAGAAATGTTTAATTTTCAAGCAAAAAGACAAACTTTCTACAAAAAAAGTTGAATTTTCAACCAAAACGATGAATTTTCAATCAAGAAAAATAATTTTCTACTAAAAAAGACGAATTCTGAATAAAATATATAACTATTCAAACAAATAGTTCAATTTTACCACTAAGAAGATTATTTTTCTATAAAAAAGACGAATTTTCAACAAAATACATACATTTTTAACCAAAAATGACGAATTTTCAACAAAATACTTGAATCTTCAACTGAAGCAGATTAATTTTTTAACCAAACAGTTGCATTAAAAAAAAATGGTTTTTCTACCATAAAGATCAATTTTCAACTTTGAGAATTCATCTTTTTTGGTTGAAAATTCACCTCCTTGATCAAAATTAACTTTTCTGGTTGAAGATTCATCACTTTAGTTGGAAATTCATCTCTTTGGTTGAAAAAGTACCTATTTTGTTGAAAATTATCATTTTTGTTGATTTTTTTTTTGTTTATTGACTGGAAAATCTTTTTTATTTGAAAAATCCACCACTTTTTTGAAAATTTGTCTATTTGGATGAATTTAACAATTCTTGATTCAAGATTAAAATCTTTTATCGCTGAAATATTAACTATTACATTTTTCGTTGAGAATTCATCTTTTTTGGTTGAAAATTCACCTACTTGATAAAAATGAACTTTTCTGGTTGAAGATTCATCATTTCAGATGAAAATTCATCTCTTTGGTTGAAAATGAACCTATGTTGTTGAAAATTCGTCTTTTTGGTTGAAAATTCAGCTACTTGATAAAAATTAACTTTTCCGGTTGAAAATTCATCATTTTAGATGAAAATTCATCTCGCTGGTTGCAAATGTACCTATTTTGTTGAAAATTCGTCTTTTTGGTTGAATTCAACTGTTTTTTATTTAAAGTTGAATTGTTTTATGGTAGAAATATGAATTATCAGATTTTTTTCGAGAATTCATCTTTTTTGGTAAAAAAATTTATTATCTGGTTGAACATTCAATTACCTTGCGTCACTGTTCTTGATTTGGGATTAAAATTTCTTTTTGTTTTTGTTGTTATTGTAAATTCATCTTTTTGGGTTGAAAATTAAACAACTTTAGTAAAGAATTCAACTATTTTGTTGAAAGTTAACTTTTTTTTTGAAAATTCGTTTTTTTCGGTTAAAAATTAAAATATTTTAGTTAAAAATTCAACTATTCGGTCGAAAATTAAGTTTTACGTTGAAAGTTCGTCTTTTTGGCTTGAAAATTCAAGAATTTGGTTAAAAAAACAACTATGTTGTTGACCAACTATGTTGGGATCTAAAAAGTGTAGTTCAAAATCAGATGGTATTTTTCGGGTCGGATATTTTGATAAGTTTTGAGAAAAGTCTAGGGGCCAAATTCCTGTACAGGAACTGTCAAGATTACCTCTACAGTTTCGTGTCCAGCAACATGTCCAGGATCCTCCGAGGTTCCTGTACAGGAATGTTCAGCTGGGACAAGTCGATTGGAGAGAGGCAGAATGAGAAAAGCTAAGTATTAAGGATGTTCGATTGTGGTATATTTAATCCTAATTTGTTAATTTATATAATCTACCAATAACAGTTTGTTTAAATTTGTAATTGATTTGAAGACATCTGTAGTAAATTTGCAATACACGTAGTGGTGGTTTATTATCGAAGCAATATATGATTAGCAGTGTATGTTTTGACAGTAAATTATGAGAAAAATTAAGGTTTCTGTAATACGGTTTGAAATAGATTTATTATAATCCAAAAATCAGTGGCCCAAACATTTTGAATGTACATAAATATAGATTAGGGAATTGAGTGTGGCGTATAGGTAAACAGTAACCTAGAAGTGTATTTAATTTAGTTAAGAAAACGTAGTTCTTTGATTTGTTAATGTTTCCTGTACTAATCAAGATTCTGATATTAACTGACATATAAGCAAAATGGTATTTATGATTATAAATAGTATAATATATTTCCGGAGTGAGCAAGAAAATTGCTGGATTCGAGTATTTCTTATATTGCTGATCGTGATAGTTGTTATCTTTTAACGAGATACGAATAATTAAAACGATGAATTATTGCAAAAGGTAAAAGTTCCTAACCAAGCAGGACTCGCGGAGATGAAGGTGGTTGGGAACAGGGAGATTATGGATGACCAAAATTCAATCTCACGGAAGATTCGTAATAGGAAAAATTAAGAAGTTAAAGAGAACGAGGTCTCTATGAAAAATCTATTTCGGAAACGGGTATAAGTACAAAGCTCGATTATCTATAGAAATATTTTCCGGATAGGATTGACACAGGCATTGTCTTTCAATGTAGTAGAAGAGAGGTTTAGTTGCTATTCGTGTTTAGTGATTTGATTTTTTTTCTTCTTTATAGATCGCTAGACTATTAAGGAAGTAGCTATCTAAGAGCGGATAACTACATAATCTTAGTTACAGACATGTAAGTGTTCTACATAAATCGTGCTCGTGGAAAGTGAAGTGCTAGATATTTCATTGGTCTTTCAGGCTATCCCAAACTTGGGTTGTTGAATTAGATTTAGCGATCGTGATGGGTGACAAGACGGGTTTAGCCATTAATAAGAACCCGGCCACAAATTCCAGTGCAGAAACCTCGGAGGATCCTGGACATGTTTCTAGACACGATCCGGCACACGAACCTGCACAGGTGATCTTGACGGTTCCTGTGCAGGAATTTGGCGAAGGAAACTGTACATGATCCTCCAATGGAACCTGCACCGACAAAGAAACCTTTGAATGTTCGAGTATAGGTTCCTGTACAGGTTCCTTTGCAAAATAAATTGAGACGCAGGTTCGTGTGCAGAAACACGTATGGGGTCCTTTACAGAAAGCCGTCGCGAAAACTCATGTCGCTCACAGCGGATTGCTTTCTATGTAGGTTCACGTATATGATCCTGAACACGTTCTTGTACATGAACCCGTGTCTTGAATCGCTTTGTGAAGGAATCTGTATAGGATCATTCCAAGGTTAACTTGCATACAGGTTCCTTCGTAGGATCATGTACAGTTTCCTTCGCCAAATTCCTGTGCAGGAATCCTCAAGATTAACTGTACAGGTTCGTGTGCAGCAACATTTCCAGGATCCTCCGAGGTAGTGTGATGTTCGTGCGGTGCCCGATGGGGTGTTGTGGCCTTCGTGGCGCGCGTTGGTATGGTGGTCGTGCCGTGGACGACGGTGGTGTGATCGGTGGTGGGGTTCCAGACGGGGTGTTATGATAGCGCGGTGGTCTGATGTTGTTGCGTCGACTGTCGACGTTGTGATTAGATGTGAGTCTGGAATTGGAGGGTGAAAAGATCCCGACCTCCGAGGATACCCTGGTCAGGTTAGGAGGTGAAGAATTCAATACCTTTATAGGTGAAACGAAAGGATCTCGGGGACCACCTACATGACGCAAGGAGGGGTAAAGGAGGTCGGCTTTTGCGAATACCAAATAATCCAAGAGTAGACAGGAAGATGTATGTAATAAGATGAAAGAGTGTTGTGTTTGTTGAATATCGTATCCCTTGTAAATTCAATGAATAAAAGACAGTGCAATATTTTTGATAACTCAAAAGTGGTCTTGTAATTTGTCCACCCCGCCTCTCATTCGATTTTCGACAGTGGAACCGTCCCGGTTGGTAACACGTTTTTGATTGCTCTCGACGATGTCCTTCAAATCTACAAAATTAGCAAATAAATCGTTTAGGAAATACTTGAGACTGGTATCATCCAAAATTAAAAAAAGCTTCTCTTTCAAAGCGTCTTGTCTTTTTCAAAGCGTCTAATGTTTTTTTGTATAAAAAAAGAAGGAAAAGGGGTAAATGGGTCCAATTTCTCGTTTTTAGGTGTTTTATAGGATTTTTGAAATTTAAAGGAGAAAAAAGGGGACGAACTGTGATCCCTGGGTTTATTTCAGAGAAAATTCAAATTTAAACTCACCTGTAATGTACTTGAGCCCAGCATATTTTCAGTGCTAAGTCTGGATCTAATTCTTCGAGAATAACGTGGATCCGTCTCTTCGAGACTGTTCGGAACATTTAAGCTCGACTTTCTCCAAGCAGATTTGTCCTTTTGAGATGAAAGGGGTTGAGCTTCTGGAACATTATTTATTAATTACGATTAATTATCAACAACCAAATTTAAAAATAAGAGAAGCTTTTTATCATTTATTTTTGTTTTTATTACCCTCAATGGCTTCCATGGTTCTCATCACGTCAGTTTTTTCTACAGAGGGACGCCAATCATAGACATCTGATTTGGTGTATCCTTCATGCAAAGAATTTTCCTCTGCCGGAATGTTTGCTAACGAGTTTTTGCCTTCACCCTCTAAAAAAAGAAATGAGAAAACATTTAGAAAAATAAATGTATTGCTCAATAATACGAAATAATTATTGAAATAATTTATGAAGTAAAAAATACCTGAATCCTTACGATTCGCCTGCAGTTGTCTGGCTTTTCGTTGAAGCTCTTCTCCAGCACGTTCCTCTTTCTCGTTTTCAGATAACCAAGCCTCGATTTTTTGCCTCCATGCTTTTCTGTAAACATACGAATTTCATTTTTATTAATATTTTTAACAAAGTCGTACTTAAATATGCCTAATTTACATGTATGGAATTAAATAAGTTGTAACAAAATAAAATTGCATTTAAAAAATCTAAATTCTAGTGCTTACCCTGTGGGTTTGGCTTCTTCCTCTTGTAAAAAAGGTTTGCTTTCAACAAGAGGTGAAGGAGAATTTGGTCTTTCTCTATCCCCAGAAAAATCGGCATTTAAGAGGTCACCCCTTCGTGGTTGACCTCTTGCCCTCTTTGCCCAAGATCGGTCTAGAAATAATAAAATAATATAATATTATAAATAATAAGAAAAAATATCGAAGAACTATAATCAGGAAAATTCTGGAACATTCCGGAACGTTCTAGAACATTCGGGAATATTCTAACCAGTCCGGAAATTTCTCTCATAATCCAGAATTACTGAACAATCTGGACGAGTCTGGAACATTTTACAAATTTACTAAACACTTTATAATTATACAGAAATGTCAAGAACGTTTCAAAATATTATAAAAAAAGTCCAGAATATTTTATTACAGAAAAAAATGTTCTAGAACATTCCTAAATGCTCAGGGAGTTTTGTTGAAAAAAAACATATCCGCAACATTCTACAAGGATCACAGTCTGTCCTTTTTTACTTAATCCCCTTTTTCACCCCTTAATCTTGAAAAATCCCTTAAAACACCTAAAATCGTACATTTTGACCCACTTTTTCTCTTTTTTACAAGGTTTTGATTCATTTCTTAAGAATTATAAACAGAAATTTAGGAAATTAAAAAACAAGATACTTTGAAAGAGATTCTTTTTGATGATACCCATTTCAAATATTTCCTAAACGATTTATTTGCTAATTTTGCAGATTTGAAGGATATCGTTGACAGCGAACAAAAATTAACGATTCAATCGAGAAAATAAACCCAAAAAATAAATCAATTCTGTAGTAAATAATTTCTATACTGTAATAAATTCAATTTTAAACGCTTCAACGAATTTTTAACTAAAATTATGAATCTTCAAAGAAGAAAGTAAATTTTTAACAAAGTAATTCATCTTCTAACGAAGCAGTTGAATTTTCAAACAAAAAAGATTAATTTTAAACGGAAAATGTAATGTTTGATATTTGAACCGAAAAAGATTTATAATTTTAAAGAAAAAAAAAGTTGAATTCATAAAAAAAAAAAAACGAAAATGAGACGAATTTTCTAACTAAATACATTTTCAACCAAAGAGATACATTT
>JAABKJ010000984.1:0-32011 GCA_011634705.1 Andricus grossulariae
CAATCGAGAGCGATATCCTACAGTGCAAAAATTAAGATGTTCTTTAGATACTTCAAAGATATCTAAAGATATCTTTAAAATATCTCATTTGTGCCTCTAATGTATATGCCAAGCATATCCTGTGAATGTGGATATATCTTAATCTACACATCATGTATTTTCTGTCCCACAAATGAATAAACACATTGTTTATCAATATCGCAATATTTTTTTTTGATGTGGCTCCCGCTTCGCACACAATTTAAATATGTCCAAGTGCAAAACTTTTCATGTTATGTTGAAATCTATAATATATTCAATGTATCTTATATAAATTTAAATACCTAGATTAGGGACTACGTGTTCAGAGCCTGCAAAGAAAAGTACAAATTTTGTTTGAAATTTAATTTTTGTGATAAATGTTAATCTGTTTTGGTTACGTGCACAACTATTTTGTAGAAAATTCAACTATTTGATTGAAAATTCGTTTTATTTTTTGATGAAAATTAAGTATTCGTCTGAAAATTGCACTATGCCCTTTTTGGTGAAAATATTATCATCTTTAGTTGAAAATTCAATTCCTTTCGGTTAAAAAAAAATTATTTTTTGTTGAAAATACAACTGCTTGGTTGATGATAATTCTGTTTTGGCTGAGAATATAAATATTTTGTTGAAAGTTCGTCTTTTTAGGTTATATTTAACTTTGTTTGATAAAAAATTTAATCTGCTTTTCTTGAAATACTGTAACTATTACATGTTTCGTTGAGAAATAATATATTTTCTACAAAAAACCAACTAGGTACTTGGTCAAAAATCTTTAAAAATCTTCAAAATAAAGCTTCACAACTATCTAACAAAACTCGAAACATCGGAACCTTTACATCTTTTCAAATTATTTCACCCTGCTCGACAACATATGAATACCAATTATTAATTACTTGGGTTCAAGTTGAACTATTATGTAAGAAATACATTTTTTGTTGGAAATTCATCACTCAAGTTGAAAATACGACTATTTGAGCGTAAATTAACATTTAAAATTGTAAGCTCCCTAACTGCCCAGGTTTTACATTAAACTTTTTTTTTCATGAAACTTAATATCTCACGAGGCTTCAGTTTGATATAATATGTTTGAACTGACTACTACTAACGAATTTCGCGCAAAACTGACTAATTGCAAACTCGATCCTCGGAATTGTACTTTTTTCAAATTGCGAATAGAAAATATAACCATAAAAATAATTTAAACAAAAGTGTTTCATCCGTGGTATATAGTCCTTTGTGCGCAATGCGAATCTGATCTAAATTTTTTTCCTATACATCTTGTTTTCAAGATTCATTTGGTCAAATAGTTTTCTGCTTGAATCACAAATTGCGGTATATGTTACATATACTTAGATTCAAACATTTACATTTTTTTTTAAACTTTTGGTTCATGTTATTCGTTTTTAAAGAAAAAAAATTCAAAAGAAATTTTTAGTTTCAGCATTGATTGTTTGCAAGTTGAATAAAAAATTTCTTTTTATATAGTTGACAATTTGGTCGTTTATGTATATTGAAATCAAATCATTGTATTAGAATTTCTTTGAATTCACTGAAAAGACCAAATTATTACTTAAATTAACTCAAATCGTCTTGAATTTTCCGCGATTCACTTGAAATTATTTTCGCAATTTTAATATTTTTATGGATTATGGAGATCTTAAACGTTTCCACACATTTTTGCAGCATTTTATTTGCTTATCCGTAGGAGATAACGCATGTAGTCTAGTAAACACTTATCTTGAAAAAAAAACTATCAAACCTATCGAATAAGATCAAAATTGATAACGGTATTTCTTTATTTTAAAATGTATGAAAAGAATGTTAGCTACTTGATGATGAACATTTTATAATAATTGAACCCTTCAGGCTGAAACAATTTAAATGCTAGGTTTTCTTAATTATAAATTTAGTTTGGAAAAGGTATATTATTATTTATAGCATTTCTGTACATTATGTTAGCTGACATTAAATGATTGTGAAGTAGAGTAAAAGTTCGAAGCCTTATCAGAGATAATGTTGGATCAACATGAATAAATTTGTGCCAAAAAATTTTCTACTCTATTTCATAGTTGTATATGCCAAGGATTTATCAATTGCTGTTTTCATGGTGAGAATTTTCTACGCTTATTTCTAATTAAAACAAAAGAATTTCCATGCAATGAAAAAAACTTCAAGTGTATAGACGGACCATCTTACTTTATTATTGCTCATTACTCTGGCCAAAAAATGTAACTCATGAATTTATATGACGGAAAGTGTCTTTTTCAAGGTATATAGTTTTTCTTGAACAATCCAAATCTAATCTTGAATTTGTTCATAAACGTCTGGTTTTTATGATTTAATCGGTCAAATAGGTTTCTGTTTAAATTACAAATCGCGCAATGAGTTCCATACAGTCGCAGACAAATAATTACACTTTCAAAATGAAAACTGGTTACTTTGCTTTGTTTTCAAAATTTGAAAAATCCAAAGGAAGTTTACAGTTTTAGCATGGATCGTTCGCATTATATATAAACCACCTCTTTCTCTAAAGTTGACAATTTCAACGTTTATGTATACCCAAAGGGAATTATTGTACTCGATTTTTTTAATGAATTTGGAAAGTAAGTTCAATCTATTATTAAAATTAATATATATATATATATATATATGATAAACATGGCATATGTACATTCTCAAACATGTTTACTTAAGGGCTTACAGTTGGATATATCTTAATCTGCAATCATGTATTTTCAATTCTATAAATAAATAATCTCATTGTTTATCTATATTGCAAGATTTTTCCGAAACGACTGCGCTTCGCACCCGACTAAGGGCTGTCCAAACACACAAAATTTGCAACATTTTTTTTTCAATTTATTATGTATTGAATGTATGTTATATCAATTTCTGAATCTGCTGGAAAGTCTAAATTCACACGAATATGATATACATTTCTCGCCAAGAATTTATTATTTTTGGTTCAAAATTTATTGAGTTTTATAACAGTTTGACTATTTTGTTACAAAATTTAGTATTTTGTTGAAAATTTATCTTTTCTGGCAGAAAATTCATCTTGTCGTTTGAAAATACATCTTCTTATGTTAGAAAATCATTTGTTTCAGTAGAAAAGTGAACTACCAGGGTAAAAATTAACTATTTCGTTTCGAAATTTGGTATAAATTTCTTTTTTTTTCTTTTAAGAGAATTAATTTTTTGAACTGAGAATGTCAGTTTTCCATCAGGGTTCAAAATTCATATTTTAAATTTGAAAGTGATTTTTTATTATTGAAAATTCATGTATTTTGTCAAAAATTCGTCTTTTTTGGTAGAAAATTAATCATCTTGGTTAAAATTACATCCTTTCTGGTGACAAATGCAACTACTTGCCTGAAAATAATTATGTTCTCGCTGAGATTTTCTTTGTTGAAATATTAACTATCACAGGCTTCGTTGGAAAATTTTTTTAATCAACAACTTGCGTTTATTAAAAAAAAACTTTACATCTTTTTGAATTATTTCACCCTGGTCGACAACACAAACAATAATTACTAATAATGTGGGTTCAAGTTGCACTGCTTTGTAATGAAAGCATTTTTTTTTTCTTGAAAATTCATGTTTTCAGGTTGAACTAAACTGCTTTTGATTGAAAATTTAAATCTTTCCTTGTTTGAAATATTAACTATTACATGTTTTGTTGAGAAATAATTTTTTTGTGCTGGAAAAATCTACTACTTGATTTAAAGTTGATATACTTTGTGAAAAGTTCATTCTTTTTTAAATTCATCATCACAGTTGAAAATTCAACTTTTTTTTTAGTAAATTTATCCTTTTGACTTGAAAATTTAAGAATTGCCGCAAGATCAAACCTTTCTGTTCGAAATTCATATTTTTAGTTGAAAATTCAACTACTTTGGCAGAAAATCATAATGTTTGGTGAAAAATTATACTATTTATACAAAAATGTAGAAAAGGTAGAAAATCAATATTTTTTGTTGGAAATTATCATTTTAATGGATAATTCAACTGAACAAAAAAAACGAAGTGTGAATCTCACGGTGCATTTTGTTGAAAGTTCGTCTTTTTTCGTTAATTCTACTGGTTGCTAATTAGCCTTCTTTTTAAATTGTTTTTTTTCTCCTAAAAATATAAGTTTTCCATTTTTGGTTGTAAATCTATCTTTTTCCAGTTGCAAATTTTATTTATTTGGTTAAAAACTTATATTATTTAGTTAAAATTCGTCTTTTAGTAGAAAATTAATCTTCTCGGTTCAAAATTCATATTTTTCGATTAAAAATTCAGCTTTTTGTTAAAAAATGCAACTATTCGGTTAAAAATTTAATTATTCTGATAAAAATGCAATCATTTTGTTGATAATTCATCTTTTTTTAGTCAAAAATTCCACAAAGTGGTTGAAAGTTCAACTAACTTGTTCAAAATTCATTTTTTTGTTAGAAGATTCATCTCTTTGGTTGAAAATTTAACTATTTCGTTGAAATTTATTTTCTATTTTGGCTAAAAAAAAAACGTTTTTACAAACTGGAATTTTGACCAGATTGTTGAATTTTAAAAAAAAATATATAATTTTTAACCCGAAGATATGAATTTTCAATAAAAAAAGTTAATTTTAAAGAAAATAGGGAAGTTTTACTACTCAACCAGATCAAATTGTCTTCAATACTCTACGATCCACATGAAATTATTTTCTTAATTTCAATACTAGAAAGATAGACAAAATTTTATAGAATTGAAAAAAAACTGCAGCTATCTTGCAATACTATAGAGGAAGATAGTTATAAACAATAATAATTTCTTCGAACAATTAGGTTTTTGCTCGAAGTAAGAAGTGGACAAAAAGTTGAATATATCATAACAAATCGCAACTTTCTATCATTAATCAACGAGAATATTATTATAAATAATGATAAATTGTTTTAACAATTAGTTTTGTTAACAGTTATCACCTCATTCTAATTGAAAAGTTGACAAAAAATGGATAATATCAGAAAAACGCAAATTTTTTGCACTTATCTAAGAGAAGACAGTTATAAACAGTACCAAATTGTTTAAAAAACTATTTTTGTTAAAGTGCAATGAATACTACGTCATTAGGTGAGAAGTGGCATTAATATAGATAAGGACAGTTATAAACAATAATAATTTGTCAATACGATAATTTTTGATAAAGCTAATTAATTATTAACACACTCTCAGTGAAAAATAGACAATTAGTTTAAAATTTCAGAAAAGAGTTGCAACTTTCTACCATTACCAAAATATAACATCAACAATGATGAAACATCGTTTAAATAAGTATTTTGACCAACTTGAATTAATTGCTAGTTTACCCTAATTGAAAAGTAGACAAAAAGTTAAGAATTGAAAAAATAACGCAGCTATCTAGTATTTATATAGATGATAGCTATAAACGATTATTTGTGTTAACATTAATTAACTATTACCTAACTCTAATTGAAAATTGTACAAAAAGTGGATTTGTTTTATGTATGAAAAACAATTTGTATTAGGAAAGTGCAAAAAGTCGTAATTAGCGCCATAAAGTCGCAGAACACAATTTTTCACTCATAGGGTTTTTTTGAGACCCTATTAAACAGACATATGGGGGTGATATTTTAAAAATAATAATTAATTTTTATTTTACAGCTATATAATTATGAAGAGAAATGTTGATTTTCAACTCGATTCATCCAATATTTACGATTCTGAGTGAAATTTACAAAAACGTATTTTTTTCTTATGGAAAGTACGTGTTGAACTTCATCAGGCTTGCGCCACGTCTAAATATAATTTTTGATCTGAAAAAATGGATTTTTTAATTCTTATAAATGGAATAGCAACTTGAAATTTAACAAAAAAATGTTAGCTCTTGTGTTTTACTGCCTTTACCATGCACTCTTGAATACGTGTCGTATCCACGGAAATTATTACTTATGTATATAAGTAATAAATGTAGTAAAAACAAAAAAATTTTAAAATGATATCAGCATTATTCTTACTTCATCTCCGTTCATTTTGAAAAATAAACAAAAAAAATTATATATACATACGTTCAAATATACGTTCAAACATTTACATTTTTAAAGAAACATATGCCTTATTTTCTTTGTTTTTAATGAAAAAAAAACTGAAATTTACAGTTTCAGCATTTATCGTTTGCAAGATATATAAATTATCTCTTTCTGTATAGTTGACAATTTGACCTTTTTTTTTGGACCGAATCATTGTACTCAAATCTTGTTGAGTTCACTGGAAAGACTGAATTATTACTAAAATTAACTCAAATTGATTGAATTTTCTTCGATTCACTTGAAATAATTCTTGCAATTTTCATATTTTCATGGATGTCTATCTTCAACAAACAATTATCAAACCTACAAAATAGAAGAAGAATTAAAAACATTTCTTTATTTAAAAATGTATGAAAAAATGTAAGATACTTGACGATATACATTTTATAATAATTGAACCCTGAAAACAATTTGCATGATAAGTTTTTGAAAATTTTAATTTTGTTTGTAAAAGGTTTATCATTAATTACAGCATTTCGGTAATTTTTTTCATCTGACATTAAATTATTGTATTGTCAAAATTCAAAGCCTCGTCAGAGATACCGATGGATGAACAAGAATAAATTTGTATCCAAGGATTTCCTATTCCATTACTTAGTTGTGTAAATAAATTATGTTATTCAACAAAGTTGTATATTAACATATGCTCACGGTTTGAAAAAAATGTCAGCAAATCAGACAGTTTTTTATATCTGCCAAGATTTTATTTATTGCTGTTATCATCATGAGAACTTCATATGCTCATTTCTAACTTAAACTAAAAAATTTCTGCATGACGAAGAAAAACTTTAAATAGTTGAACGGACTATCTTATTTTATTATTGCTAATTTGACTGAAAAAATGTCAAATGAATTCATATAAGGGAATGCGCCTTTTCTGAAGTGTATATTTTTCCTTGCGTAATGCTCATCTGATCTTCAATTTTTTCATATACGTCTGGTTTCTATGATTTATTCGGTCCAATGTTTATGAATACACAGAGTTAATTTTTTTCGACCAGTGATTGTTCGAAGTTTTGAAAAGTTTAAGTTTTTACAGTAGAAAAACTTCATAAATGTTCATTTTTTTACAAAATTAGGTGCGGATGGACAACCCCAGTTTGCTTTAGGTGGCACTACTGTAAAAATGAAAGATGGCTGTGTTTTGGACGGAACTGTCACGCAAAAAGATCCATTTTTCCTGAAAAATGTATTTGGAATTCACCAACTTACAGCCTAGGGGCTATTCCGTTTATATAATGATAGGAAACCGCAAATTTTCTGGATACCTTATAGAGGCAGGTTTACTTTCCAACCATGTCACTAATGATCATAATCCAAAGGAAGCTCAGATAAATATAGAAAATCGCGAATTTTTTGTAGCTGGAAATTTTAAAGTGTACCCTGCGAACCTACGTAACCATCATAAGCCAAATGAGAATTCCTTATCAGGCAATTATCCACCCACCGGTCATATATATGTAATAATGGCAGAAGGAACTTACAAGATATATAGTGCACCTTTAAGTCGAATGTAACTAAAGAAAGATCGCAAGCCATTGAATTTGCATGTGTACCTCCATGAAAAATTAGTTCAGGCGTTTATGGAAGTTTAGTATCTCATAGGATTTTTTACAGAACCTTACTTTTTTCATTTTCACGATTTTTTTCTTTATTTTAGATTCTACTTGAACGGAACGTATCATAAATTGAAATTTAGACAGACCTTTTTGTCCGAGTTATGAAAAAACTT
This sequence comes from Andricus grossulariae, assembly GCA_011634705.1. NCBI lineage: Eukaryota > Metazoa > Arthropoda > Insecta > Hymenoptera > Cynipidae > Andricus > Andricus grossulariae. The sequence goes on from JAABKJ010000984.1 coordinate 7,828, forward strand.
TTTACTGTTCATTCTATAAATGATTCTGTTTTTCGTTTATTTAATAATTATTCACTCATATGACTTAAGTTGATCACCTAATTCAATCTCATCAGTTAATTAAATTTCGTTGTATATGTACAAATGTAATACATGATGTGGTGCATGTAAATCATGCTTTATAAAATGTTGTCTCTACAAAATTTCACGCAAAATTTCCGGGTAATGGCGCTTGTCCCAAAGGACTAGCGCTTCCCACCCGACTAAAGTATGTCCAAAATACTAAATTTTTTTCTTCACTTTTGTATATATTGTATGTAGGGTAATGGGTACAATGATTGGCCACCATCCTCCCCAATGATTGGCCATTTGCTTTAAATATACGTAATTAGGAAATATTCACAAATTTATTATAAAATGTATATTAATATATTGTTATAAAATATTATATTGTTATGAAATTTATTATAAGTTTCAATTATCAATATTTCTTAGTATATGATCATTTTGAAGTGGCCAATCATTGTCAAAGGTGGACAGCCACTGTACCCATCACCCTATGTTTTACTAATTTCTGAACCTGCATTCGGTATCTCTTCTTCAGATATTGAAAAAGAAGTACAAATTTTATTATTTATTATTTTATTCCTCATTTTGCATCAACCTTTGGCAGATGACCAGCACTACTCAGCGGGTCTTAAAACGTCGAAAATGGATAAAAACTAGAAAGTCAAAATTCTCATGAATCTAATGTACATTACTCGTTAAGAATTCATCATTTTTAGTTCAAAATTTATTAATGTTTATAACAGTATAACTATTTGGTTGAAAATTCTTCCTTGTTGGTTTAATGTTGATCCATTTTAGTTGAAAATTTGACTATACATTAAAAATTTGTGTATTTTATTGAAAATTCGTCTTTCTAGGTTTGAACATCATATATGTTGGTACAAAAGTCAACCATTTGGTTGAAAATTAACTTTCTTGTTGAAAATTCATGATCTTTCGTATAAAATTATTCCTTATGGTTGGAAAATTCTCCTCTTGGATGAAAATACAACTCTTTCTTTGAATGATAAACTCTTTTTTTGAACATTAATTTTTTTTTGTAAAAATTCATCATTTTAGTGAAAAATTCATCTTTTTCGTTAAAAAATTAGTTTCTTTTTATTCAGAATTAATGTTTTAACAAATGTAAGTATTTCTTTTCGGGTTGGAAATTGATATTTTAAATTTGAAATCGAACTTTTCTCATTGAAAATTCATGTTTTTTCCAAAATTCGTCTTTTTTAGTAAAAAATTAATCTTTTCCGTTGAAAATGCATTCTTTTTAGTTACAAATAAAACTGCTCGGTTGAAAATAAATATGTTTTTGTAGATTCTAACTATTTTGGTGAAAATTCGTCTCCTTAGTTTTTTTTCAGGTTTTTGATTAAAAATTAAAACATTTTTTGTTGAAATATCAAGTTGAACTACTTTGTAAAAAATTCATTTTTTCGTTGAAAATTCAAATGTTTTATCAATAATTCAACTACTTCAGCAGAAGGTCAAAATGTTTGGTGAAAAATTAAACTGTTAATTCGAAAATTTGACTATTTTATTCAAAATTTATCTTTTTATGTTGAATTCAACTGTTTTTTCATAAAAATTAAAATCCTTTTTTTCTAAAATATTAACTATCATAGTTTTCTTTGAGAAAATTTTTTTTTTTTCAAGAATCTAATACTTAGTATAAGTTGAAATATTTAGTATGAAAATTCATTTTTTTTCAAAGATTAATCATTTTAGTTGAAAATTAAACTTTTTTTTAGAAAATTCATACCTTTGACCTAAAAATTCAACAATTTGGTATGAGCTCAAACAATTTTGTCGAAAATTCATATTTTTTATTGAAAATTCTACTACTGTGGCATGAAATCAATATTTTTGATAAAAAATGAAACTATTTGAATAAAAATTCAACTATTTTGTTAAAAATTCGTTTTTTTATGTGTTTACTATTAATTTTTTGATCTGAAAATGTAGCTGTTGCATTTTTAGTGAACATCTTTTCCTTTTATAAGTTGAAAATTCTAATAATTGACCAAGAATTCAAGTATTTTGTGAAAAATTTGCCTATTTGTGTTAAAAATTAATCTTGTTTGTTGAAAATTTGTCATTTTGATTGAGGATTGAACTTTTTTGTCAAAATTTTGTCTTTTCTTGTCGAATTCAACTAGTTAATCATTCCTTTTCTCAAATTAGTCCTTCTAATTAAAACTTTGACTATCCCCTTTTTGGTTGTAAAGTTATCTTCTTTATTTGTAAAACTCAAATATTTCGTTGAAAGCTTACACATTTTTGTGAAAATTCGTCTCTTCGTGAAAAATTAATATTCTTGGTTAAAAATTTTTATTTTAAGGTCAAAAATTCAGCTTGAAGGTAAAAAACTTAATCAGTTTGATATTTTTTATTTGAAAATTTAAAAAATTTGTAGAAAATTAAAACACTTGATTTAGAATGAATTTTTTGTTGGAAATTTATATTATTGAATAATTATTTAACTACTCTAGCAGAAAATTAAAATGATTAGCGGAAAATCAAACTACTTATTTAAAAATTCAACTAGTTTGTTGGAAATTCATCTTTTCAGGTTAAACTGAACTGTTTTTCATTCGAAAATAACTTTCTTTTTTTAAATAAAAAATATTGCATATTTGGTTGAGAATTAATTTTTGTTTAAATCCACTACTTAATTTAAAGTTGAACTGCTTGGTGGAAAATTCAGTTTTCTGCAATGATTCATCATTTTACTTGAAAATTCAACTGTTTGTACGTAAATTAACTTTTGTGTTGTGAATTCATATTTTGGATTGAAAATTCCACTTTTTTTATAAAACTCATATTTTGACTTGAAATTCAACAATTGGGTAGAAAATGAAACATATTCCTCGAAAATTTATATTTTTGGATGAAAATTCCATAACTATGGCAGAAAATTAAAAATTTTGGTAAAAATTTGACTATTTCTTTAAAAATTTAACTATTTCGTTGCAATATCGTATTTTTAAGTGTAATGCAACTGGTTGATAATTTTTTTTTAGTTTTCTAAACTAGAAATTTACCTGTTTAATTTTTTTTTGTAAACTTTTTTTTTTAGATGAAAATTTTTACCATTTGGTTGAAAACTTTCAAATTTTTGAGGAAATTTGTTATGCGGTAGAAAATTAATCTTATTGGTTGAAAATTCCTCATTTTAACAACTTCACTTTCAACAAAAAAGAAACTAATTTGGAGCCAAAGAAATTAAATTTAAACCAAGAACAATAATTTTCTACCGAAAAATAATAATTTTCAAAAATATCTGAATTTTTAACCAAAAAAGACAATTTTTCAAGAAAACAGATGAATTTTTAACTCAAAAAGATAAATTTTCAATAAAAAATAAAAGAATTCAATTTTAGGTTGAAAAAATAGTTGGTAACCAAATGAGATGAGGTTTTAACCAAATAGTTAAGTTTGCAATCAAACGGATGAATATTAAATCAAAAATATCAAATCTCTATGAAAAAAAAAATTTGACAAGAAATGGAATAGTTAAATTTTTAGTTAAAAAAATAAATTTTCAATTAAAAACCATAATTTTCGACCTAACATAAATAATTTTCTACAAAATAATTGCTTTTTTAACAAAATAGATGAATAATTAGTATTAAAAAAGATTAATTTTCTACAAAAAATTGAAAAGTTTAATTTTTAGTTGAAATAATAAATTTTCAGGCAAATAAAATTAATTTTTAGTGACAGTTCAATTTTTGAACAAACAAGTAATTTTTTAGTTGAAAATTCAATTTTCAATAAAACTGTAATTTTCAATTAAAGAAAAATTAATTTTAAAAAATATACAATTTTCCACCAGAAAAGAATAATTTTCAATAAAATGCATAAATGTTCAATCATTCATTTTAATCTTTAATTTAATGGTCTAATATTTAACCGAAAAGGTAAATTAATCACCAAGAAGATAATTATTCTAACACAATAGATGAAGTTTTAACAAAATACAGACATTTTTCAAACGAATAATTGAATTTTCAACTGAAGATGATTAGGATTCAGAAAAACATGATATAGTTAAATTTTCGCATTAAAAATAAATTTAAAAAAAACTAATTTTGAACCAAAAAGATTAATTTTCTAAAAAAAAAGAATTTTAATAGAATACATGAATTTTCAACCAAATAGTTGAATTTTCAACTAAAGAAGATAAATGTTCAACCAAACGTGAAATAGTTAAATTTTCAGTTGAAAAATAACTTAAACAACGTTTAAAAAATAGTTAAATTATTGAAGAAAAAAAATTTAGGTAAAACAGGGGTCACAGCGCAAAATGAGCTAAAAAAAAGGGGAAATAGGGTAATTTTCTTACGAAAAAGGGGAAAATAGGGGAGAGATTAAACATTTATTTTTACACTTTGAAAAGAACAAACAATCTTTTTACAAGAAATGTTATATTTTAAAAAATTTTCAAGGATTTTCCAATGATTTCTGCCTCTCAAGAATTCCTTTTTAAAAATGGGATATACTCAGGTCATTGGAAATCCATTTACAGTGATATAAAAAATGCAGACAACAATAAAATTAGTTACATACACAATTTTAATATATTTATCATTGTTCTCATAACTATTTTCTTCCTTTCTGTTCTCTTTCTTGAATTTACAATTCAAAATTTCAAACATTCAACAATATGCACTGATCAAGAACTAGCAACTTACCTATAATTCAACAATAAATTTTGTCTTATTTACAATTTTTCGAAAATTTACAAAAACATGTTTCTTGGATTAAATTAACCCGGAAATTTCTTCAGCTTGAACCAAAGAAACATGTTCTTATTTTTTTTTCACGGGAAACATTATCCTAAATCACGACAAAAGTTTTTTCCGAAAAATCGAAATGATAAAATGTTTCTTTGGTTCAAGCTGAATAAATTTCAGGTTCGACATATTCAACTTTTATCAAAATGTGTGCATATGACTCAATAAAAAAAAACATATTCTTGCGCATTTTCAAAAAAATGTTATTTAGAAAAAAATGTGTGTTTAAATGTCCTAATTTTTCATTATTGTTTACTAATTTTAGAGAATGTTCCACGTAATTCAAATATTGTATTTTCAAACATCATATATTTAAAGAGAAAAGGGGAAAAAGTGGATGTTTTTTGAGAATTTTTAAGAAAGTAGTAGATTTTTTTCTAAAGAAATGGTAATTAATGCGCACAATGTTCTAGTTTTCTGCAAAAAAATATGAGAAGGGTTGAATACGGGAAAGTGTGTGACGTCTGATATAAAGTAAATTTTGCCCAAAAAATCGAAATTGATAAACTCAAATCATTTCTTTCAAATTGACCCATTTTGGTAATTATTTAAATTTTCAAAGGAATTCGTATTATCATTAGAGGATAAGAGAACATTTTCAACGTCTTCTTCAGACTATATGAAGTTATGAATGAAAAATCATTTTGAATTATTTTTTTTCAACAAAAAATTAATTAAAAGTTATTCAAATGTTCTTTTCCACTCGGGGAATGATCAAAGTGAGTTGATAGTGTGGGTGTGTAGGTGTGTGGGTGTAGGTGAGATTTGAGTTTGGACGATAGCAATAGGGTAATAACGCATAAAGAGCTGGACTTTATTAACGTGCCATTAGTCTGATGATTTTACGATTACATTAGAAGCCCTTGGGAAACTATTATGGTCGTTGGGCCAAATTTATTATCCTAAAAGCTTCATTACACTTTTGAGTAGTTAGCCGTCGCTGTGGCCTGGCGTAATTCAATAAAGTCTGCCGGTATAATTCAAATTAGAGACCATTGTTTTCAGGACTCCCGTATTCTTTTCAAGCGCGCATTTTCCACGGCCTTCCGATCTTGCAAACTTGATCATTCACTTAATTGGATCGAAGGAAGACCCACCCTCTGAAGAATGGCTTTACTTTTCCCATTTTTAGAATGTAATTACTTTCCATGTAAAAGAAAGAATAGTCTGGAATATAACTGACGATTCAGTAAATTGAGGAAGTAATTATAACTTGGGTGTCGTCCATAAATTACATTACAAATTTTTATGGGGGGGGGGGTCAGGCCAAAAATATCTTGAAAAAAGTATCTTTATAACAAGTTTCAAGAAAGTTTGCGACTATTGCGAAAAATAATAACTTAATAACTTTGAAAATCGCTTTCATATTACAAACTTCAATCTCTTTACCATATTCCCCTTTTTTAGTTTTTCCCCGTTTCTAACCAATTTTTCCATTTTCTCGATTTTCCGTTTGAATTTCTGTTTTGTTTCAAAATTTGACCATTTGGTTGCAATTTTAATTATTTTTTTGAAAGAGCAACTTTTTTTGTTAAAAACTTATCTTTCTTGGTCAGAAATTCAACAGCTTAGTTGAAAATTGATCTTTTTGGTTGAAGATTTATCTCTTTGGTTGAAAATTTGACTATCTTGTTGAAAATTAATTCCTTTTTTAGTCAAAAATTCAATTATTTGGTTAAACATTTATGATTTCGATTTAAATAATAATTTTCCAAATCGCTTTCATGTTACAAACTTGAGTCTCTTTACCATATTACCTTTCTTTAGGTCCTCCCCGATTCCGAGAAATTTTTCCTTCTTTTCGATTTTTCGGCACAATTTTATTTTTTTTATTTTTAATTTAACTATTTGGTTGAAATTTTTATTATTTTGTTGAAAATGAAACATTTTTGTTAAAAACTCATCTTTTTTGGACAGAAATTCAACAACTTAGTTGAAACTTGAAATACTTTGTTCAAAATTTATCTTTTTGGTTCAGTTTTATCTCATCGGTTGAAAATTTGACTGTTTTGTTGAAAATTCATTTCTTTTTTAGTCAAATATTCAACTATTCGGTTAAACATTGATGACTTACAGTTCAATAATAACATAATATCTTTGAAAATCGCTTTGATATTACAAACTTCAGTCTCTTTACCAAATTCCCCTCTTTTTATTTTTATCAGTTTTTCCCCGATTTCAATTAATTTTCCTTTTTCTCTATTTTTCGTTTAAATTTGTGTTTCGTTTAAAATTTATATTTGGTTTAAATTTCAATTAGTTTGTTTAAAACGCAACTTTTTTGTTGAAAACTTTGGTCAGAAATTCAACAACTTAGTAGAAACTTAGAATAAATTTTCGAAAATTTGACTATTTTCTTGAAAACTCATTTATTTTTTAGTCAAAAATGTAACTATCCGGTTAAAAATCTATGATTTTCAGTTCAATAATTGCTCAATAACTTTGAAAATCGCTGTCATATTGCAAACTTCAATCTCTTTACCATATTCCCATTTTCTAGTTTTTCCCCGTTTCCAACAAATTATTCCTTCTTCTCGATTTTTCGTTTAAATTTCTGTTTTGTTTCGAAATTCTACCACTAGGTTGAAATTTTAATGATTTTGTTGAAAAAGCAAATTTTTGTTTGAAAACTTATCTTTTTTGGTCAGAAATTCAACAGCTTATTTGAAAAATTATCTTTTTGGTCAAAGATTTATCTCTTTGGTTGAAAATGTGACTATTTTGATAAAAATTAATTTAATTTTCAGTCGAAAATGCAACTATTTGGTTAAACATTTATGATTCCGAGTTCAATAATAACTTAATAACTTGGCAAATGGCTTTCATATTACAAACTTCAGTATCTTTACCATATTTCCTTTTATTAGTTTTTCCCCGTTTCCCAGAAAGTTTTCCTTCTTTTCGATTTTTCGTTACAATTTTTGTTTTCTTTTCTAATTCCAATATTTGGTTGAAATTTTAATGATTTTGTTGAAGGTGAAACTTTTTTGTTAGAAACTCATCTTTTTTGGTAAGAAATTCAACAACTTAGTTGAAACTTGAACTAATTTGTAAAAAATTTATCTTTTTGATTGAAGTTTTATCTCTTGGGTTGAAAATTGAACTATTTTGTTGAAAATTTATTTCTTCCCTACTCAAAAATTCAACTATTTGGTTGACCATTTATGATTTTCAGTTCAATAATAACTTAATATCTTTGAAAATCGCTTTGATATTACAAACTTCAGTCTCCTTACCATATTCCCCTCTTTTCCCTTTCATTAGTTTTTCCCCGTTTCCAAGAAATATTTCCTTCTTCTCTATTTTTCATTTGAATTTGTGTTTTGTTTAAAATTCTATTTGGTTAAAATTTTAATTATTTTGTTAAAAATGAAAATGAAAATTTGACTATTTAATTGAAAATTCATTTCTTTTTTAGTCAAAAATTTAACTATTTGGTTGAAAATTCCTGATTTTTATATGAAAAATAACCTAATAACTTTGAAAATCGCTTTCATATTAAAAACTTTAGGTCTCTTTACCATATTTCCCTATTTTCCCTTTCATTACTTTTTCCCCGTTTCCAAGAAGTATCTCCTTTTACTCGATTTTTTGTTAAATTTTTTTTTTGCTTTAAAATTATATTTTGTTAAAATTTTAATTATTTTGTTGAAAATAAAACTATTTTGTTGAAAACTCATCTTTTTTGGTCAGAAATTCAACAATTTAGTTGAAACATGAAGTACTTTGTTCAAAATTTATCTTTTTGATTAAGTTTTATCTCTTTGGTTGAAAATTTGACTATTTTGTTGAAAATTCATTTCTTTTTTTGGTCAGAAATTCAGCTATTTGGTTAAAAGTTTATGATTTTCAGTTCAATAATAACTTAATAACTTGGAAAATCGATTTCATATCACAATTCAGTCTCTTTACCATATTCCCTTTTTCCCCCTTTTATTAGTTTTTCCCCGTTTCCAAGAAATATTTCCTGCTTCTCGATGTTTCGGTTAAATTTTTGTTTTGTTTAAAAATTCTATTTGGTTAAAACTTTAATTAGTTCGTTGAGAATGAAATTTTCTTGTTAAAAACTCATTCTTTTTGGTCAGAAATTCAACAGCTTACTCGAAACTTGACATACTTTGTTGAAAATTTGACTATTTTGTTGAAAATTAATATATTTTTTAGTCAAAAATTCAAATCTTGAAATATTTTGGAATCCCTTAGAATCCCTGTCAAATTTTTTCAAATCTTTGAAGTCTTTAAAGCCCTCTAAATTTCTTGAAATCTGTGGAAATTTTTTTTAATATCTTGGAGACCGTTGAAAGCCTTCCAAATTAGTGAAAATATTTGGAAAATCGTAGGAATAATTAGAAATTCGATGAGAGCCATTAAATCCGTGAAAATCTTTCAAAATATTTTTAAATCTCTTGAAATACCTTGGAATCCCTTAAAATCACCTGATATGTTTCAAAGTCTTTGAAGTCCTCTAGAATTTTTGGAAATTTCCGTGAAATACGTAGAAATATTTTCAAATCTCTTGAAAATCATTTAAATCCTTTGAAATTAGTGAAAATATTTTGAAATTCGTAAAAATAATTAGAAGTTCCATAAAAGCCAACAAATCCGTGGAAATCTTTAAAGTCGTCTAAAAACCCCTGAAATCTTGCGAAATTGCTTTAAATCCGTGAAAATATTTCAAGGTATCTTGAAAACCTCTGAAATCCTTCAAAGTTAATAACAATATTTGGAAATTCTTAGAACAAATTTTAAAATTCCATAAAAACCTTTAAGTTCCTGGAAATCTTTCGAAATCTTTTAAAATCCCTTGGAAAGCTTTGGAATTCGTCCAAATCCCTGGCAATGTTTTCAAATCTTTAAAGTCATCTAAGAACCCTTGAAATCTTGCAAGATTTCTTGAAATCCGTGGAAATATATTGAAATACCTTGAAACCCGTCGTAATCCTTTAAAATTAGTGAAAATATTTTAAAATTCATAGACAAATATTTGAAATTCTATAAAAGCCTTCAAACCCGTGGAAGTTTTTCGAAATCTTTTCGAATTTCCCGAAATAATTTGGACTTCCTTAAAATTCCTGACAATGTTTTCAAATCTTTAAAGTCGTCTAAGAACCCTGGAAATCTTGCAAAATTGCTTGAAATCCGTGAAAATATTTTAAGCTCTCTTGAAAATTGTTAAAATCCTTTAAAACTAGTGACAATACTTTCAAATTCGTGGAAAAGAAATTGAAATTCCATAAAAGCCTGAAGACCCGTGAAAAAATTTCGAATTCTCTTAAAATCCATTAAAATACTTTGAAATCCCTTAAAATCCTTGAAAATGTTTTGAAATCATTTAAGTCCTCGAAAATCCCTTGAAATCTTGCAAAGTTCCTCAAATCAGTTGAAATCCTTTGAAATTAGTTAAAAATCTTTTGAAATCTCTTAAAATCGCTTAAAATTCTCTGAAATCCCTTAAAATACCTGGCAAAGATTAAAAATCATTAAAGACCTCTACAATCCCCTAAAATCTAGCGAAAATTTCTTGAAATCCCTCGAACCCCTATATCCCCTGACATGTTCGAAAATGTTGGAAATTTCTGAAAATATTAAAATGTTCTTTGAAATCTGATGAAATGGCTTAAAATCTGATAGAAATTCTCTGCAATCCGTTAAAATGCCTCAAAAAGTATTAAAAGTTAATTTAATTCTCGAGGATTGAGTGAACTGTTCTATTTTATTGAAGAGTGAAGGAAAGAGGTTGACTTTCATTTTATGGTTTTGTGAGAAAGGAGTGGGGGAAAGGGGAAAAAATAAAAAATGATAAAAAGGGCTTAAGGTGGGATTGGGTGAGAGAGGTTGAGTGAGACATTGATTGAGGGCTCACTGAGAACCGCTGTCAGCTGTGGCAGTGGTAATTGGATTCAATTGTCCCGCCAGGTCTCCATTCTGTGTCTATCCATCCGCTACTCCTACGACACTGTTCATTCAAATAATTCGCTGTCGGAAGTTTGTCCTGACTCGGAAAATTGATGATCGCATCCCGGAAAATTCGTGATGAGAATTTTCCTTTCGATATTCAAAACTCAGACTGTCCTCATTCACTAGAGACAATCTCCTTTTCATACTTCAAGATGCTACAATTTAGGTTTAAGCCATTCATCTTGCTATGGGTTTGACTCTGTGAAGCTCTTCAGGTGGGATGATTGCTAGAGAAACTTATCAGCGACCTGTGTTGGAGCGGTGGCGCGGAACGAACGCGTTTGTTTGAATAAGCAACAGGGGAATTCTAGATTGATTTACAAATTTACCTTCAGCTCAATAAAATAATAATAAACTTTATAGGCTCAGGACTCACTTCAGAGATCAAAAATAGTGTAAATAGTGTGTCAGAACTTTACAAAAATAAAGTCAAAAGAGGATCATCAAATTTTTCAAGTATCAAACTTATTACGAAATCATTTTTTTTTTAAGTTATTTTTCAAGCAAATTTTCCCGTTTTTTAAACTTATATTTTGAAAGTATTAAAAATCAACTTCAATGTTTATTTGAAATGTTATTCGTCATTTGACAAATTATCGAAATTCCTTTTTAATTTTCACAGTCGTCGCAGTCTTTTCTCTATTCCCCATATTTTTTTTTTTTTTTAATTTTATTATTTGGTTCAAAATTGAATTAGTTTGTTTGGGTGAAAATTCGTCTTTTTGACTCGATCGATAGAATTTTCATTCTTTCTCGATTAAACATTTCTTTGTTTTTTGATGATTTGACTATTTTGATAAACATTCAACTTCTTGGATTTAAAATTCATCTCTTTCTGCAGAAAGAATTGTTTTGTTTTTTAATTTTTTTTGTCTGGTTAAAAAAACTCTGTTTCAGTTTAAAAATGAACTTTCTTGTTGAAAATTCAACTATTTTGTTAAAAATTAGTATTTCTGGGCAAAAAATGTAACTGTTTGGTAAAAAATTTAACTATTTGGTTAAAATTTTATATAATTTATTGAAAATTCGCCTTTTTGGTTAAAATCATTTTTTAGAAATTTAATCATCTCAGATGAAAAATCTTACTTTGGGTTGAATGTTGAACTATTTTATTCAGAATTGATTTTCATGTCGAAGATTCATTATTTTATTTAAAAATTAAACTACTTGGTTGAAAATTTGTTTTTCTTTTAGTTGAGAATTAATTGCTTTAAATCAAAATTTAACTTTTCCATTTTCGGTAGGAAATTGAGCTTTTTTAGTTAAAAATTCAAATATTTGGTTGAAAATTGATATATTTTGTTAAAAATTAGTCTGTTTTGGTTCAATTAAACTTTTTTTTTAAATATCATCCATTACATGTTTCGTTGATATTTCATCCTTTTTAGTTAAAAATTAAGTACTAGGTTTAAAGACAAACTACTTTTTGAATCTTTTCTTTCTATGGATTCATCATTTTAGTTGAAAATTTGTCTACTTGATTATAAATTAAACTATTTTAATGAAAATTAAACTTTTCGATAGAAAATGTAACTTTTTGATTAAAAATGTAACTTTTTTATAGAAAATTAACTTTTTTCTTAAAAAATCATATTTCTGGGATCAACTTTAATCTGTTTTATAAATAATTCGTTAGGCGTCCTCTTTGGTAGAACATAAATCTTCTTGGTGAAAAATTTATATTTTTGTTTGAAAGTTTAACTATTTGGTTAAAAATTCATATTCGAGTTGAAAGTCCCACTACTTGATGGAACTGCTTTGCTAAAAATTTTTTTTTTCTTTTTAATTCACTTCCTTTCTTGAAAATTGAACTTTTTTATTGAAAATTTATTTTTTTCTTGGTTGAAAGTAATTTTTTATAAGAATATTGAACTATTCCATATTTTTTGGAAATTTATCCTTTATGAGTTGAAAGTTCAACCATTTGCTAGGAAATATTGTTGTTTAATTCATCTGGTTACAAATTCGTTTTCTTTTCTCGAAAATTAATTTTTCAAACTAAATATTTGAAGATTCCATTTTTTTATTTTAAAAATATCCTTTTTAAATACAAATTTACCTATTTGGCTAAAATTTCAACTATTTTTTTGAAGATATTTCTTTCTTTCTCCAAGTTTAAACTACTCGTTTGTTAATATAACTTCTTGGTTACAAATTAATTTTTATTTGTTGAATATTCATCTTGCGGCCTTAAAAATTCAACAATTTGCCAGAAAATTAAACTATTTGATTCAAATTTCACTTTTTTGTTGAAAATTGATATTTTTCATTAAGATTTCTACTATTTGATTAAAAATTAAACTCATTCTATGTAAATTTAACTATTTGGTAGAAAATATAACTATTTGATTAGAAATTAACTTTTTTGTTAAAAAATCTCATTTTTGACTTGCAAATTCAACTTTTTAAATTGAAAATTCGTTATCTTGGTTGATAGAAAAATTCTGAATATTTAACTATTCCATCTTTTGTTGAAAATTAATTGTTTTAACTGAATATTTAAAGATTTCAATTTCAGTTGAAAAAATATCTTTTTTAATTGAAAATTCAACCATTTGGTTTAAAATTCATATTTGATGAGTGAAAATTCATCTAGTTGGTTGAGGATTCAACAATTTTGTTTGAAACATTTTTTTTTGTGTGATTCAACTAGTCGAAATTTTCTTTTTTCGGCAGAAAATTGATCTTTTTGACTTGGAAAATCCACGGTTTTTGGTAAAATTTTAATCTTTTTTGTTGATAATTTTGACGATTTGTTTCTAAATTTATATTTGTAGGTTGAAATTTGAACTATTTAGTTACAAATTTAATTTTTTTTCCCCTAAAATCGTGCTTTTTGCTTGAAAGTTCAACTTTTGGCTGTAAATGCAAACTTGAAAAAAAAAAATTATTTTACTTTGTTACAAATTCAACTATTTGGTTGAAATTTCTTCTTTCTTGGTTGTAAATGAACTTTTTTGTTGTAAATTCATTTTTCTAGTTAAAAATTAATTTGATATGTTTTGTTATTTGACGGTTTGGTTAAAGAATTATTTCTTTTTTTGTAAATTTCTCTTTAAGCGTTGAAAATTCAACAGTTTTGTAGAATATTCGTCTTTTTTGCTTGAATTGATCTTTTCTGGTTGAAACTAAATTTTTCTGTTGAAAATTCAACTGACTTTTAAAAAATTTGTCGTTTCGGCTAGTAAAGTCATCTTTCATGGTCAAAAATTCTTCTTTCTTTTTTGAAAATGTACCTTTTTGTTCAAAATTCAATAGTCTGCAAAAAAACTCGTCTTTTCCTTTTGAAAATTTAACTATTTTTTTTAGAGCGCAACTATTATGTTAAAAATTCGTCTCTTGTTTGAAAGTTCAACTATTTTGTTGTTAATCTGTCTCATTAAAAATTAATATTCATTAGTTGAATATTCGTCTTTTTGGGTTAAAAATTCATCTCTTTTGGTGTAAAGTATTTTTTGCTTGAAAGTTCAACTATTTTGTCAAAAATGCAATATATTTTGGCTTGAAATCTAAGGAAATGAAATTTTTTCAATATTGTATTTACAATAATTTTATTTAAATGAATTTATTTCCCTATTTTCATGATAAATAATCTTATTCCCCCTGTTTTGCGAGGATTTTGAAATACATTTCTTTAGGGACGAGGGGGGGGGGGTTAAAGTTCCCAAAAATGGGAACAAAATTTTTGATCGGCCCCTAAGTGTCAGGATAAAGATTACTTGCATGGGGTAATTTTTGTTGCAGGTTATCTTCACTTAAAAATCAGGGTAAGGATGACCCTTAGTTTTTTTTCGGTTTCACTGATTTTTCTGTAATATTTTTTCTTAAGGGCTATCTCAATTGAATTGATTAATGTGGAGGAGGAGGACGAATGGAAGTGAACTGCGATTGAAGTGAGTAATCAGAGACAATCAGAAGCAGGAGGCAGCATTTAATCGGTTGAGTCGACACGACACGATGCGATGCATCGCAATGTAACGAGATGTAACGCAATGCATCAAGCCAAGCGGGACTAAGCACGGGAAGGTAACGTAACGTAATATAATGTAACGCAATCTGTCTCAGACTGGATGGCGTGCTCCAGTAGCTGGTCTAACGGGCGCCCCTGGCTGTTCATTAGGGGCCGCATTGTCCGCTAACTAAGTACAGCCCCTCGTCCCTCTTTACCCTCGTCCCACTTTACCCTCATCCCCCCCTAACACCCGACGCCATGCCATGACTTCAACCCCTGACGCCACGCCGACCCGATTCCTCCTATTCTCAATGTGGCGGCTCACGTCGTCGATATTCGTAAAACAGGGGTAATAGTTCAATTTTCTCTTGAAAAAGGAATTACTTCCTACTGAAATAAATAAATTTTCAAGAAAAAATTTCATTTTTAACCAAGGAAGATGAATTTAATAGAAAACAGTTGAATTTTCCACACAAAGCAGTATAACTATACACTTACCGACTGATGGTAATTAAACTGCTGTTGGTAACTTAGCATAGAACAGAACCTTTCTCGGTCGGTAAGTGGCCCAGTAGCTGTAAAGCTATACTACTACCCAAAAATATGAATTTCCAATAAAAAAGTTGATTCTCAGCAAAGAAAGGTGAATTTCCGAAATGGTGGAATTTTTAACCAAAAAACCTTAACTTTTAACACAACAATTGCATTTACAACCAAATAGTTAAACTTTCGAGCGAAAGAGACGATTTTAGGAAAGAGGTGAATTTGTAACCAATTGGTTGAAATTTCAACCTAAGAAGATGAAGTTTTAACCTAAAAAGACCAATTTTCAACAAAAAGATTGAATATTCTACCAAGAAAGATTCATTTACTCTCAAAATGAATGAATATTCGAAAACAAAAAAATTATTTTCAACTAAGAAAGGTGAATTTGCAACAAAACCGTTGAATTTTCAACACAAAGTAGTGTAGCTGTACGGCTACTGAGCCACTTACCGACTGATGGTAATTTAACTGCTGTGGGTAACTTAGCATAGAACAGAACCTTGCTCTGCCGGTAGGTGGCCCAGTAGCCGTAAAGCTATCCAACTACCCAAAAATATGAATTTACAATGAAAAAGTTGATTCCTAACCAAGAAAGCTGAATTTCCAAAGAAATGGTTGAATTTGCAACCAAAGAAAATGAAATTTTAACGAAACAGTTGCATTTATAACCAAATAGTTAAACTCTCGAGCGTAAGATACGATTTTGAAAAAAGGTGAATTTGTGAACAAATTATTGAAATTTCAACCTACTAAGATGAATTTTTAAACCAAAAAGACAAATTTGCAACAACAAAGTTGAATTTTCTACTGAAAAACATTAATTTTTTACGAAGAGAGATTAATGTTCTACCAAAATAAATGAATTTTCAACAAAAAATTATTTTTAACCAAGAAAGATAAATTTGCTACAAAACAGTTGAATTTTCAACACAAAGTAGTACAACTTTTTTGGCTACTGAGCCATTTACCGACTGATGGTAATTTAACTGCTGTCGATAACTTAGCATAAAACATAACCTTGCTCGGTCGGTAAGTGGTCCAATAACCGTAAAGCTATACTACTACCCAAAAATATGAATTTTCAACCAAAGAGTTGAATTTTCAACATAAGAAAATTAATTTCTAGTGAAACAGCTGCATTTACAACCAAATAGTTAAAATTTCAAGCTAAAGAGACGATTTTACAATAAAGTGGAACTTTTAACCAAATATTTGAAATTTCAACCCAAAAAGATAAATTTTCTAACCAAAAATATAAATTTAGAAACAAAAGATTTATTTTCAACCAACTGAAATGAATTTTTAAACAAACTGTTGAAGGCTTAACCAAAAAAAAAAAATACATTTTAGGGAAACAGTTGCATTTACAACCAAATACCTAAGCTTTCAAGCAAAGGAAACGATTTTAGAAAAAATCAATTTTTAACCAAATAGTTCAAACTTTAATCAACAAAGATGAATTTCAACACCAAAATAACAATTTCCAACAAAAGAGTTGAATTTTCTCAAAAAAGCGACTAATTGTCTATTAAAATAAATTAAATTTCAGTAAAAAACTAGTTAATACCAACAAAAAATGATGCATTTTTAACCAAGACAGGAACAACAATTAAAACAAATTATTAAATTTTTAAGCGAAGTAGACAAATTTTGTACAAAAAAGTTGAATTTTCAACATGAAAATATTAATTTCCAGCAAAAAAGTTATTTTTAATAAAAAAGTTTAAAAGCCAATAAAAACTAAACAATTTTTAACTAAAAGAAATTAATTTTCAACAAAAAGGTTTAGTCTCGTACAAGGAAGATGAATGTTTAATCAAGAAGGAAATAAATTCTCAATTAGGAAAGAAGAAAAATTAAACAAATTGTTGAATTTTCAAGCAAGAAGGATGAAATTTCCACAAAAAATTGGAATTTTCAGCCATAAAGGATGACTTTTTCACAAAACATCTAAGTTTTCAAAAAATAATAATAATAATTTTTCCAAAAAACGTTAATTTCTAACCAACAAATATGAATTTTCTGGCCGAAAAGACGAATTTTTTTAGAAGACAGTTCAATTTTCAACCCGAAAAATTGATTTTTCAACAGAAAAGTTCAATTGAGTTCAAATGGAGTCAGTAAAATAAAATTAATTTGTAGCCCAACAGTTCCTTTTACAACTAAATAGTTAAACTTTTAAGCAAAAGAGGCGATTTTGCAAAAAAATGAACTTTCAATAAAATAGTTGAAACTTCAGACTACAGAAATAAAATTTTAAAACAAAGAGACAAATTCTTAACAAAAAAGTTAAATTTTCCACCAAGAAAGAAAAATAAATCAAATTGTTCATGTAGAAAGAGGAATCTTCAAGCAAATAGTCGAATTTTCAACAAAAAAATATTTAAATTTTTAACCAAGAACAGTTGAATTAAACTTTAAAAGATGAATTTTCAACAAAATAGTTGAATCCTCAATGAAAACAGAATTATTTTCAACCAAGCAGCTGCAATTTTTGACCCTGACGAGAATGGTTACATTTTTATTATAAAAAATTAATTCTCAACCCCAAAAAAAAGCAATTTCCAACAAAATCAAATTTTTTACCAAAGAGGTCATTTTTGAGCTACAATGACGAGTCATTAAAAAAAAATTTTTTTAACATTTGGACATTCAAACAAACAGTTGAATTTGCAACAAAAAGTTGATTTTTATGACGGGAATTAATTTTATACAAAAAAAAAGATAAATTATCAACAAAATACATGAATTTTTATTTCTCAACGAAGTGCTTGTATTTTCAACTAAAAAAGACGAACGTTCTGCAAAATCTAATACATGAATTTTCAACGAAAATAGTTGCATTATTTTTATCCCAAAAAGATCAGTTCTTAACCAGAAGATTGATTTTCCCCAACAATAAAAAAAGACGACTTTTCAACCAAAAATTATTTTTCCATAAAATAATATGAATTCTTAACCAAAAATACAAATTTCAGCTAAAAAAGTTTTTCAGAGAAGAACAAAAAAATGCAACTGAAGCCGTCAATTTTTAAGATTCAAAAAGCGAATTTTCTACTAAACTGCTGAATTCTTGACACGAAAACACGAATTTTGAACAAGAAAGTTAATTTTCAACAAATAAAAAATTATTTTTGACGAAATGACTGAATTTTCCAATAAGAATGATCTTTAGGGCAAAAATAGTTGGACTTTTTTTACTGAATTTAATTTATTCATTTCGCATTTAGGGGAAAAGCGAGAAAAGAGGGAAGTTTCTTGGAAACAGGAGAAAAAAGAGAAATTCTTTGAAAAAGGGGAATAGGGGAAAGAATGTTAAGTCTTAATTAACTTGAAGCCCATTTTTGACAAATAATCTTTGTTTCACCGCTAAAATAATAATAATATACCCCTTGGGGGGGGGGGTAGATTCACTTATTATATAAAAAAAGAATTCGTAAAATTATAAATAAAATGCGGCAGTTGAATTTAATTGGACTGAGATATATTATGGGGCGAGGTTTGCTTACGTAATATGTGACTGGCACCTAAAGGGTTTAATATATTAGTGACCTTTGGATGTATATCCCTTTCACCCAAATAACCTCAGGATATTAAAACTCGCCCCTTGCAACATCCAAGCACCCCATTTCTATCTTATATCACCTGCTGAGCTTCTTCCAACCCCTTTCTTCCTCAGCTCTCTTTTATATAATCTTGCCCCCCCCCCCGGCCATTCATCCTCATGCTACTGCATCACCCAATTTACATCAATTCACGCTCATCTGCTTCTTTTCACCACAAACTTGCCACTCATTAAACCCTTTTTCCATTCTGCTTTGCAATCTATAAATTCCATTTTAAACGGATTAGGGGTCGTTCATAAACACATTACCCTTTATTCAAGGATTCTTACTCTTTCCCTGTTGAAAAAAAAATCCCCTTTTTCGTTTTTTTTTTCGCTTTTTGAACTGAATTAATAGAATCCAATAATGATATCTAACTGAAAATGATTGTTTTTTAACCAGAAGGAATGTATTTCCAACAAAAAAGTTTATTTTTGAAAAAGGAAGGTAAAAAAATTAAACAATTTGTTAAATTTTCAAGCAAAAAAGACGAAATTTCCACAAAACAGTGAAATTTTCCGCCATTAGGGATATTACTATTTATTTATGCTATTTATGTTTGAAAACAGTTGAATTCTCAACACAAAGTAGTATAGCTTTACAGCTACTGAGACACTTACCGACTGATGGTAATTTAACTGCTGTCGGTAACTTAGCATAGAACCGAACTTTGGATCAAAATTCAACTTCTCGGTTAAATGTTGAACTTTTTTCTTGAAAATTAAAAAAGATCAACTGTTCGGTTGAAAAATCATATTTTTTGGTTTACTTAATTATATATTCAGTTTAAAAAGAAACTGGTGACATTTTCACACCAATGATGAATTTTCAACTCAAAGTGTGATTGATTATATTTTAAACAAAAAAGATTTTAATTTACATCAGGAACAATTAATTGTTAAATTTTTCACCCGTCTCTATGAATTTTCCACAAAAAAGTTAATTTTCTAAGTAGTTAATTTCTCAAATAAGTAGTTCAATTTTCAAATACATTCCTTAAAATTTTTGTTGACAAAAATTTTTGGTTTGGAATTGATTTATTTTGGTTCAAAATTTCATTACTTTGTTGAAAATTCAGCTATTTTGTGAAAAAGTCATCTTTTTTGGTCGAAAATTCAACGAGTTTGTTAAAAATTCATTTGACTGTTTGAAGGTTGAACTATTTTGTTAGAAATTCGTTCTTTTTGGGCTGTAAAATTAATTTTCTTCACTGAAAAATTTAACTTATTGTGATATATTCGGGTTGAACAGTCAACTGTTTTGTAGAATATTCGTCTTTTTGGGTTAAAAATTCGATTATTTTTGTAGAAAATTCAATTATTTGGTTCAAAATTGATTTTTTAGTTTAAAATTTATATCTTTCGCAAGAGAACTTTGATCTTTTTTGATAAAAAAGATCAACTGTTCAGTTGAAAATTCGTATTTTTTGGTTTACTTGAACTATTTTTGATTTGAAATAAAAATATTTTTTATTTGAAATGTGAACTATAATATTCATCTATTTGGTTGAGAATTTATCTTTTTTTGTTGAAAATTCAAATATTTTGTTATTGTAATTTTTTTGGTAGACAGTTTAATTGTTTTGTTGAACATTAGTACTCTTAGATAGAAAATTTAACTATCCAGTTGAAAATTCAAGTGTTTCTTTATTAAAAATCCCATTATTTTTTATTGTGAATTTATCTTTTTTAGTTGAAAATTTAACTATTTGGTTGAAAATGTATCTTCGTATCTTGAAACTTTAACTATTTTGTTAAGAAGTCATCTTTCTTGGTTTATAATTTAACTGGTTTGTTGGAATTTACTGTTTTTTTTATAGAAAATTCATCTTGTGGTTTAAAAATGTCTCTATTTTGCTGAAAAGTTAATTTAAAATTTCAAAATTTTAAATTTGGTAAATTTCATTTTATTTTTTTGAAAATTCAACTTATTTATGGATTTATAATTGAACAAGTGGGTTTAAAACTTGGGTTCAAGATTCTAAAATCAAAAAGTCATATCTTTTGGTCAAAAAGTCAACTAATTAGAAGTTAAACTGCTGTGTTAAAAATTGATTTTTTTGGTTGAAGATTTGTTTTTCGGGTTGAAAATTGAACTATTTTGTAGAAAATTCATCGCATTGTTGGTTGCAAATCAATTTTTCAATTGAAAATTGAACTATTCTACTTTTGTAATAAATGCATCTTTTTTATTGAAAATTAAACAACTTTAGTAGAAAATTAATCTTCTGGTTTGAAAAATAAACTTTTTGGTCAAAAATTCAACTAATTAGTTAAAAGTTGAACAGCTTTGTTCAAAACTCATTTTTTTTGTTGATGATTCATCTCTTTGTTTGAAAATTTACCTATTTAATTGAAAATTTCTCTCATTTTTTGTTGAAAATCAATTTTGTCAACAAAAAATTTATCTATTCTACTTTTGTTAAAGAAGTTTTTTTTTAGTTTAAAATTCGACTTTTCAGTTGAAAAATCATATTTTTGGTTGACAATTTATGTATTTTATTGAAATTTCCCCTTTTTGTGGAAAATTAATCTTTTTGGTTACAAAATAACGTTTTCGGTTTTTGGAACTTTTTTCATGAAAATTCATTTTTTTCTTTCAAAGTTTTATCATTTTAGTTGAAAATTAATTAGTTGAGAGTCAACGTTTTTGTTTCAAAAATTATTTTTTATTTTAATTGAACGACTTTAAGAGAATTGTGTCCTCAATGTGGCCCTGATCATAACTACTGTTGTGGTTCTGGTCGGGGCCTCATCGGGATACTCTTTGTAAATGAGCTATTTATTTGCGAATTGAACTATTCTATTATAAATTCGTATTTTTTGGTTATAAATTGATCTTTTTATCTGAAAATGAAGCTATTCCATCTTTGGTTAAAAATTTTTCCTTTATAAATTGAAATTTTAACAGTTTGGTAGAAAATTCGTGTATTTTGTCGAAAATTAATCTATTTGGGTAGAAAATCAATCTCCTTGGTTCAAAATTCATTATTTTATTTAAATTTCGTCTTTCTTTAGTTGAATCTAATTGTTTGAAAAATCGTTTTTTTTTTGTTGTTGTTGAAAATTAGTTTCTCAACTAAAAATTTAATTGTCTCATTTTTCGTTGAAAGCTTATCTTTTTCAGTTCAAATATCAACTTTTGTGTTTGAAAATTGCTTTTCCAATCTCAAAAATTCAGATATTCCGTAAATAATTGAACTATCTGAAAAAACGTTTAAATATTCACCCGATTTTTTTTTGAAAATTCATCCTATTGGATTGAAAGTTAATTTTTTAGGTTATAAAAATTATCTTCTCCGGTTGAAAATTCAACTGTCTCCTCGAAAATTCTTCTTTTTGGCTTGACAAATGAACTATTTCGTTGAAAATCCTACTTCTGAAGTTTTTTGGGCCGATAATATTGTTCTTCACGGATGCAAATTTTATTTTGCAATCAAAGGTTAGTGGAAAAGTTCAATTTTAGAATTTAAAAAATCTAGAAATGGTTCTTTTATTATTCTTTTACCAATCCCAATTGATATAAAAAATAAATTTCAGTAATTTTTTATTATTGAACAAGGTACGAAATGAGAGATATACGGCCCTGGTTTCCATAACAAGTGTCAATCAGCGATGGGCCAACGTGTGGCGTATTCAACGCAATCAGGAACTCGAGGGTTGAATGCACCAATAGACATCCTCGAAATATCACGAAAACCGACCTAAGACGATCCATTCTGGGTTTCACAATTGCCCTCAGAATTTACTGATTCAATTCCAGACACACAATTTTCCACGTGAAAATATCAAATTTGTTATTAATTATTTAACTTTATTATACCATATGTAGATAACTTTCACTTTCGGTATAATAAATTTAAATCTTTAATTTCTGAAAAAAGATTTTTCGCTCCGGTGGGAATCGAACCTCACGTCTTCCGATTGCCGGTCAGGTGCTTCAACCACTAAGCTACTAGAGTGATCGAAGGCATATACTTTTTTCAGATGATAATACAAACTTCTTCTGATTTAACTTGTATTCAAAACATTACTCCTTGCTATGGAAGCGTATATCTGAAAAAAGTATTTGCCTTCGATCTTTCTAGTAGCTCAGTGGTTAAAGCACCTGACCGGCAAACAGAAGACGTGAGGATCGATTCCCGCCAAAGCGAAGAGAAAGATCTTTTTTCAGAAATTAAAAATGTTCAATTCAAAAATTTTCAAACTCCATCTAGTCTGAAATGACGTTAAGAATTTCTGTTATTTGAGGAGTTACCTTATATCGATATTGTTGAATTCCAGTTTCACAGTTTGTGAAAGTTATCTACATATGATCGATCGTTACCAACTCCGATCATAATACAAATTCCTTTCAATTTAACTTGTATTCAAAACATAACTCCTGGCTATAAAAGCGTATATCTGAGAAAAGTATCTGCATTTGATCCCTCTACTAGCTTAGTGATTAAAGCACCTGGCCGGCAATGGAAAGACGTGATGTTCGATTCCCATCGGAGAGAAGAGAAAGATCTTTTTTCAGAAATTAAAAATGTTTAATCCATAAATTTTCAAACTCCATTTAGTCTAAAATGACCTTAAGAATATCAGTTATTCAAGGAGTTACCTTAGATCGAAATCGTTGATTTCCAGTTTCACAGCTTGTGAAAGTTATTTACATATGATCGATCGTTACCAACTCCGATGATAATACAGATTTCTTATAATTTAACTCGTATTCAAAATATAACTCCGTGCTATGAAAGCGTATATCTGAAAAAAGTATCTGCCTTCGACCTCTCTAGTAGCTTAGTGGTTAAAGCACCTGACCGGCAATCGGTAGACGTGAGGTCCGATTCCCACCTGAGCGAAGAGAAAGATCTTTTTTCAAAAATTAAAAATGTTTAATTCATAGATTTTCAAACTCCATCTAGTCTGAAATGACGTTAAGAATTTCTGTTATTTAAGGAGTTACATGAGATCAAAATTGTTGATTTCCAGTTTCACAGGTCGTGAAAGTTATCTACGTATGATCGATCGTTACCAACTCCGATCATAATACAGATTCCTTTTAATTTAACTTGTATTCAAAACATAACTCCTGGCTATAAAAGCGTATATCTGAGAAAAGTATCTGCATTTGATCTCTCTACTAGCTTAGTGATTAAAGCTCCTGACCGGCAATGGAAAGACGTGATGTTGGATTCCCATCGAAGAGAAGAGAAAGATCTTTTTCAGAAATTAAAAATGTTTAATCCATAAATTTTCAAACTCCATTTAGTCTAAAATGACCTTAAGAATATCAGT
>JAABKJ010000985.1:0-32004 GCA_011634705.1 Andricus grossulariae
CTATCTACCCTTCACCTATATACCCATCCACACATCACTACTTTCAAACCGAGCAATTCACGCCTACCCCGAAAGGGAAACGGCTTAATGATATAATAATAATAATAATACCATGCATTTACAAACACAGTATTAATCATTTTATTTTGTCAAGATTGATTGATACACAGGTAGCTGTGATGAAAACTAATTTTTTTAATTTGTATATCATGATTTTATATTTTTTCAACTGATCGCATTTGAATAAAGCGAGAGAGTTTCGTGATGAATTGTTATGCACAACCCTAATAGATTTAGCAAATTTTATGCTTTGGAAGCGCTTTCTAATGCGTTAAACGAAAATGGTGTTTTTAATTTATTTCAGATTACACTGTAAAGACTAGAGATCCCTTTTTTACGGTATCTTTTTTTGGTGCCCTATTCTTTGAATAGTATAACTTCATGCTGTTATTTTCATTGTAAAACAAATGATTCTGGGATCCCACCAGTGGTCTCATTTTAATACCACTTGAGACTGTTTTTTCTGAGTCTGATGGTAATACCTGAAACTAGCAGTGAAATAATACTTTGTTCTTACAAACGTAACTTTTGACAGATCTGATCGACTTTGAAAGGGATTGGAATCTAAATATTTTCTCTGCCTAATCTGCGATTCAAAAAAGAACGACAGAAACGGAATTCCTAGGTATTGCAATTTTTAATACCTTTCAATGTGAGCCTTCTTACCGGGATGGTAGAAACTGAAGGCAAGTTAATCCTGTTTAATGATGTAAGGCAAGGACGAATTTTGAATCCCGTACAATTCCTCCTACTGCTAAATTCACAACACTTTGAAATCAAACGAATGTCATTTTTTGCCATATTTGGAATCATTGTAATCCATTTGAATGCACACCTTCTTACCTGCTTACCCTTTTCTCATCCAAAGCCTTGAGCAATCTTATGATTCTTTTTCGGTAGATAACTTCAAGGTTCTTGGTAATTCCTTGATCCATTGATTGCAATTTTGCAGTGAAATTCGGTAGTAAGTAAACCGCTTTCACGGATTTTAGTGTTTGTATCAAGACTTTCGGATGAGCCTGACAATTATCCACAAATAGAAGAACTTAACGATTGTCTCTTTGCCCGGCTTCTTCATATTTTATAGTGGTTATCCAAGATTTTTTAATTTTTTTTTTTTGTAAAACAATACTGAAGAATTAGTTTTCCTTGAAACATCGTTGATTTTTTGATTTGCCTATTACCAATAACTTTAGTTGTTCTCTACCAAGCATATTAGCTGAGACCATAACAGTAAAACGATCTTTGCTCTTCTTTCTACCATGACAAGTGGTCACATGCAGTCACCTAGGTTATAAATATGAATTTTTCGAAGTATGTTAATTACACACTGACGCACTTCGCGTTACAAAGGTTTTCGTCACGGCGGAGCGTACAATATTCTTCGAATTATCAAGGAATTCGAATTATCGAACTTCAACTTATAGAGAAATAAAAACATGAGAAACTTCGAGTTTCATCCGGGTCCGAAAAAAGTTCGAATTGTCGAAAATTTATATTATTTTATAATACGAATTCGTAGTATTTTTTGTTGAAAATTGAACTTCTTGGTTGAAACTTGAACTACTTTCTTAAAAGTTCATTTTTTTGGTTGACTGATAATTTTAGTTGAAAATTTTTTGTTTTATTTAGTTCAAAATTAATTTTGAATCTGAAAATTTAACTATTTTGCTGAATATTCATACTCTCTGGTTCAAAATGTAACTCTTTTGTAGAAAATTCGTCTTTCTTGCTCGAAAGCTTAACAAAATATTTGAATTTATTTTGTCTTTCTTGACTAACGAATTTTCTGTGGTTAAAAATTCCACTATTTAGTTAAAAATCATCTTTTTAATTTGAAAATTTATCTCTTTCTGTGGATATTTCACCTTTTTTGGTTAAAAATGCAACAGTCTGATTAAAAATGAATCTTTCTTGGTTGAAAATTGGACTGTTTTTTCGAAAATTTGTATTTTCGACTCGAAAATGAAGCAATTTGGTAGGAAATTTAATTATTTAGTTGAAAATTGATGTATTTTTATTGAAAATACATCTTTTTCGGTAAAAAATAAGTTTTTGGTTGAAAATGCAACTACATGGTTGATTTTAATCTGCTTTAGTTGAGGATTCTAATATTTTGTTGATTTTTTTTTAGTTGAATCTAACTATTATTTATTTTAATTTAAAATCTTTTCTTGTTGAAATATATAATATTACATTTTTCTTTTGAAAATTCACATCTTTTTGATTTGAAAATTCAACTCCTTGGTTAAAATTGTCAACGCCAATTTCTTTGGTTGCAGATTCATAGTTTTCGTATTCGTTCTTTTTCACTAAAAATTAATTTTCTCAACTGAAAATTCAACTATTTTGTTAAAAATTAACCTTTGTGTTGAAAATTCGTTTTATTTTTAGTTAAGAATTATATTTTTAAGCTTAAATTTTACCTATTCCATTTTTCGTTTAAAATTTATCTTTTTCTTTTGTAGAAAATTAATCTTCTCAGTTAAAAATTAATCTTTTTGTTTAAAAATTCAACTATTTAGTTGAATGTTGAACTCTTTTCTTCAAAATTCATTTTTTTCATAAAAATTCATTATTTTACTTAAAAATTAATTTCTTTCGTTGAAAATGTATCAATTTTGTAGAAAATTCTTATTTTTTGGTTCAATTCAACTGTTTTTTACTTAAATTTGAATCTTTCTCTGTTGCAATACAAAATATTGCATTTTTGTTTGAAAATTCAACTCTTTGGTTCAAACTTGAAGTAATATTTAAAAGTTGATTTTGTGGGTTGAAGATTCATAAATTTAGTTAAAAACTTTGTTCTTTTTTGTTGGTTTAAAATTGAGTTTTTTCACTGAAAATTTTACTATTTTGTTGAAAATTCATATTCTCGGCATAAAAATTCAACTGTTTTGTAGAAAAGGCATCTTTTTGTTTTAAAAATTCAACAATTTGGTAGACAATTCAACTATTCGTTTTTTCAAATTGAAAATTAATTCTCTTAAACGAACATTTATTATTCATTTTCTGGTTAAAAATTTATCTCCTTTAGTTTAAAAATTCAACTATTTAGTTGAAAATTTTGAGCAGCGAAAAAAGTATAAACTAAAAATTAATCCATTGAAATTCAATTTTGATAGAAAATTATTCTTCTGTATGGCAAATTCATCTTTTTGGTTGAAAATTTATCTATTTGGTTAAAAATTCAACTGTCTAGTAGATAATTAATCTGGTTTGGTTGATGATTCAACTATTTTATTGATAATTCGTCCTAAGCCTGTTAACATTATAAAAAATAAACAAGAATAGATTTTGTTGGGTGAGTATCAAAGTGTGTGTCCGTCTGAAGGTAAAAAATGCACTTGGCACCAGTTATCTACTTACGAGTATTTTTCCTAGTCGGCGGAGATGAATGGAGCCGGAATATGCGGAATTCATGCGTATAATGCTACGATAAGAAAATTGCGATAGAGCAGAAACACCCGTGTTGCATACGAGCGACAATTTTCCACAAATTGGATAAAAAGGCCTACACGTGAAGGAAATTTAAAATCAAATGTTTACTTAACAGAAACGTTTGCTTAGCAGAAAACGTTTCCTATGAGTAGAATTGGGATAAATCAATGTTCTCTAATAGATACGAATTTTTAAATTAATCTATTTCAAGAGGTTTAAAGAATGAAAGTATTTCTCTCAAAGATGAAATTTCTCTTTTCTCAAAAAGGTGTAAAAACTTTCCTCTGAAATACTTTGTGTGGGACCGTTTCTCTCTTAAAACGGTTTCGATGTAACTAGAACCATTCTTTTATCGGAAGTGAAAGCACTAAAAGCGTTTCGTATTGATCAAACTAAAAATGCGTATGTATAATATCATATAATTAATCACTTTTGGAAGACATTAGGTACGGATTTAGACAACGGCATCACCTTATCCATAAATTTTATCCTGAAATTGGATCAAAACGATATGCAACGCTTTTTACACAGATTTCGGATTTTTATTTAATCAGCAAAATGCGCATCAGGATGATCCGATTTTCAAGATCAATTGACTGTTAGAAATTTTCATGAGAAGCAACTGTCGAGTGTCAGTTATGACACGACCTTTTGAAGAAATTTCTTAAATTTTGTTTAAAAATATATTTATAGCCCAATATAGAAAAATTTGAACTACTCTCCCACCCCAAAATCCAAAATTTTCTAAAAGATTCCTTGATGGTCCCAAGGTAAAGGTACCTATCATGAGACAAATTTTGAGGGGGTTTTGAGATTTTCATTAATTTTGGAAGAATATAGTGGAATATATTTTCAAAATGTTTATATCAATGAAAAGGCTGATCTTTTCTGAATGCGAAACGCCTATTAAAAGTTCAATTTAGTCTAAGCAAAGTTATTATATTTATGAAAAAACAAAACGACCTCTAGGTACCTGTTATGAAACAATTTTTGGACTCTTGTACCAGTGTTCCATAATGCATGTTCCTATTATGGAACAGCAAAAAAATGTGTTTTTTATATTAATATGGCTTATTTTATATTATTTTCTATATAAAGTCGAACAAAATAGTACAATGAACTTTTATTTCAATCATTCATAGAGAAAAATAAATTGAATAAAAGTTTTCGTTAAAAATTGACAAACCTCACTTATAACGGGTAGTTATCGTGAACGAAGTGGATAACATTTTAGTTTTGCTGAAAAATGTTTGTTATAGGAAATTAATTTTTTATTTAGGTGGATGAAAAAGAAGAAACCCCCATGAAGGATGAAGTCAAAACTTAAGAAACTTGGTTAGAGAAGTTTCAATGATATATTAGGCTAAGTACCCTTTTTCATTTGTTTTATTTTTTTATTTTATTGTACTTAATAATAACTTCATCTGTTTTGTTGAATATTCGTCCTTTTTGGTAGGAAATTAATCTTCTTTGTTGAAAATTCATATTGTTTCCTAAAAATTCAACAGTTTGTTTTAAATTTGTTTTCTCTGTTGTCTGAAAAGTATTTTTTAATTGAAAATTCAACAACTTTTCTGGAAAATGTGTCTTATTTTATTGAATTTACCTGCTTCTTAATTAAAATAAAAATGTTTTTGGTTGAAATTTGATTTATATTACATTGTTCGTTGAGGATTCATACTTCTTTATTGAAAATTCAACTCCTTGGTTGAAAGTTAAACGCTTTTGCTGAACATTTTTTTTTTTTTCGTTGAAGATTCATCATTTCCATTCAACATTCATCTCTGAAAATTTACCTACCTTGTTGAAAATCAATTTTTCTAAAAATTTAACTATTCCAGTTGGGAATTCAACTATTTTCTTGAAAATTCATTTTTTGTTGTTAGAAACTAATTTTTTTAAACAGTAAATTTAACTATTCTATTTTGGTTAGTAATGTATCTTTTTTGGATGGAAATTTAACTGTTTAGTTGATAATTGTTCTTTTTTATTTAAAAATTGAACTATTTGGTGGGCAATTTTTATACCTTTCTGGTATAAAATTCAGTTATTCCAGTTAAAGATTCATCTTTTATTTAAAAATTCATCACATTGGTTGAAAATTGAACTGTTTGGTTGAAAATCCGTTTTTTGTTGTTGCAAATTAATTGGTTTAATTTACCATTTAACTATTCCATTCTTTGTTGAGAATTCATCTCTCTTTTTGTAAAATTCAGCTATTGGTTAAAAATGTATCATTTTCAGTTGCAAATTCATATATTGTGTTGAAAATTCGTATTCTTTTGCAGAAAATTATTCTTCATGGTTGAATATTCATCTTTTTGTTGGAAATTCAACCATTCCAGTTGAAGATTTATCATTTTATTTGAAAATTTATCACTTTGGTTTAAAATTGGACTATTTTATTGAAAATCCGTTTTTTTATTGAAAATTACAATTGAAGCAAGCGTTGAAAACGTATCCGTCGATATGAAACACTCATGTTTCTCCGTTCCATAAATTAGAACCGTATTAAAAAAGGTGTACGTATTATAAAACAACTTTTTCTTTATTTGGATAAAAATTTTATTAGATAATTAGCTGTTTTATAATACGTACACCTTCTTTAATACGGTCCGTATTTATGGAACGGAGAAACATGGGTGTTTCATATCGACGGACACGTTTTCAACGCTTTCTCCTATAAATGGAAAAGAGTTACATTTGTAATAAAATGTGTTATTTATTATATTAAAAAAGCTGTTATTTTATGTTATTGTTATATAATACTTGAACTTTAAGTAAAACAAATTTATTTTCAATAAAAAACGGATTTTCAACAAAATAGTTCAATTTTCGAAAAAAGTGATACATTTTCAAATAAAATCATGAATCTTCAACTGGAATGGTTGAATGTCCAACTAAAATGATGAATCCTTACCTGGAATAGTTGAATTTTATACCAAAAAGGTACACCAATTTTTCACCAAATAGTTCAATTTTTAAATAAAAACATCAATTATCAACCAAATAGTTAAATTTTCAACTGGAATAATTAAATTTTCATAGCTGAATTTTTAATTAAAAAGGTGAATCTTCCTCGAAAAAAATAAATTTTCAACAAAGGATTTTAACTTTTAACCAAGGGTTGAATTTTCAACTAAAAAAGATGAATTCTCAACGAACAATGTAATATAATTGTAATTTAAACGAAAAAAGATTTTAATTTCAAATAAAAAGTAGTTGAATTCAATCAAAGAAGACAAATTTCATGAAAAGCTGTTGAGTTTTCAATTAAAAAATACTTTTCAGTCGACAGAGAAAACAAACTGTAGAATTTTCAAGGAAAAATATGAATTTTCAACCCAGAAGATTAAATTTCTACCAAAAAGGACGAATATTCAACAAAATACATGACTTCATCCTTCATAGTTTTTTCTTCTTTTTCATCCACTTAAATAAAAATTCATTGCCTAAAAGTTCATTGTACTATTTAGTTCGATCTTATATAGAAAATAATATAAAATATAATATTAAAAAAAAAACACATTTCATTGCTCTTCCATAACAGGGGCATGCATAAACATTTTGAAAATATATTCTACCATCGTTCCAAAATTAATGAAAATATCAAAACCCCCCAAAATTTGTCTCATGATAGGTACCTTTACCTGAAATCTATAAAAACTCTTTTAGAAAGAAGAAAAATTATTTTTCAGATTCATATATTTATTCAATTGAAAATTCATCTCTTTCGTTAAAAATCAAATTATTTTTGGTTGAAAAATTATATTTTTGGTTGAGAATGTATGTTTTTTGGTTACAATTTTTATTTGTGTTTTAGAAAATTCAATTATTTTCTTCAAAATTCAACTGTTTTGTTAAAAATTGGTCTTTTTGTGTTCAAAATTCAACTATTATGGTAGATAATTCAACTATTAATTTTAAATTAATTATTTTTTATTCATATTTTTGGTTTAAAAAATCAACTGTTTTGTAGACAATTCGCCTTTTTGTGTAGAATATTCAACAATTTGGTTTATATTTTTTCCCTTTTGACTAAAAACCCTTTCTAAGTTAAAAATTTATCTCTTTTGGTATAAATTTCTCCTTTTTTGTTAAAAAATGACAATAGTTGACAATTAATCAGTTTTGGTTAGGTATTGAAATATTTCGTTGAAAATTCAACTACTTGGTTAAAAGTTGAACTCCTT
This sequence comes from Andricus grossulariae, assembly GCA_011634705.1. Classification (NCBI taxonomy): domain Eukaryota; kingdom Metazoa; phylum Arthropoda; class Insecta; order Hymenoptera; family Cynipidae; genus Andricus; species Andricus grossulariae. The sequence continues at coordinate 7,695 of JAABKJ010000985.1, forward strand.
TGTTAAAAATTAATTTTGTTAGTTCAAAATTGAAGTATTTTTTTGAAAATTTTGTTATTTCCGTTAAAAATTAATTTTTCAACTAACAATTTAACTGTTCTATTTTTGATTAAAAATTCAACTAATTGTTTGAAAAATTGTATTTTTTAGCTAAAAATTCAACTATTTCATTAAAAATTCATATATTTTGTGGAAAATTAATCTATCTTGGTATAAGAGATTTTCTTGATTGAAAATTTATCTTTGTGATTAAAAATTCAAGTCCTTGGTGAAAATTTGAACTCTTTTGTTGAAAATTAGTTTTTTTTCTATGAAGATTCATTATTTGAGCAGAAAATCTACTCTTTGGTTGAAAATTTCACTATTTTGTTAGGAAATTCATGTGTTCTGTTCAAAAGTCATCTTTTTGGGTTGAAAATTCCATAACGGAATACAATTCTTTTTGATTTAAAATTAACATCTTTTTTGGTTGAAAAAACAACTATAACGTTTTTCGTTCTTTATAATCGTGTATTTTGTTGAAAATTCGTCTTTTTGGTTTCATTGAACTTTTATGACTTTGGTGATTTTAATTATATAAATATGTACTTTTTTAAATTATTCATAATAAGACTTTTTAGATTTTGCAAAAACATATTTTTAAGCTCTTTTTAAGATTCTTTTTTTATTTATTTTTTTAACTTTGAAAAAATATATTTTGGATTTTCTTTAAATTTTTTTATTGATAGCTTACAAGGTGCTCTAAAAGCCCTATAAATATGGGGACGCTGGGGACGCCATGCCACGGCGTACGTTCTTTATTATTTCTCGAATGCTAAGAGAGATCCCATTTTTATATGTACAGGGCTTTTAGAGAACATTGTAAGCTATCTATAAAAAAAATTACAGAAAATCAAAGATACATTTTTTCCAGAAAATTAGTTAAAAAATTTGTTTTTGAAAAATCCAAAAAGTTTTTGAAACGTTTTTAAGAAAATGTTTCTTCAAAACTGCGTCTTATTATGAATAATTCAACAATCTTGATATTAAAATCACCGAAGTTTTGAAAATACAAAAAAAGGACCAAAATTTTCAATTTTGAATATCTCCTAAGTTTTTTAAATTGCTTGAAAAATTATGTCAGGATTTTTTTTAAACACCTATAGGAGAACCTAGATAAGAACCTAGAGAACCTAGAGAACCTAGAGAAGATTTTCAATCAACTCTTTGATTTAAAATTTAATTATTTTGTTGTAAACTCATGTATTCTGTTGAATATTCGTCTTTTCGGGTAAAAAATTAATCTTCCTTCTAAAAAATTCATCTATGTGATTGAACATTTAACTATTTTGTTATAAATTCGTCTTTTTTAGTTGAATTCAACTGGTCAAATATTCCGGAAAAATAGCCTGGATTGTTTTTAAGTTTGAGTGGCTACCTAGATTTATTTCACATCAAAAACTACAAAATTCATGTTTGAGATTTTAGTTAAGAAACCTGAAACACACTTTGGAACGTTTGCTTTGCTTTTTTAGACTTAGCGGTTGAAAACGACTACTTTCCCCGGCAGGTAGGGGATTTAACTTTTTTGCATTAGATTTTGGGTAAGGACATTTGTTATTTTTCGTCTCACATAAACCTTACAAACTACAGTTTTACGAGAAGTTCATAAAACGAACAATCATAGTACTTGAGTAATTTTCTCTTGTATCAAATAGATGTCTTTTGACACAGGTGGAAATTTACTCTTAAGTTTAAGGTTTAACGGATTTTCATTTGCCTCAAGAAAAAACTTTTTTTAGCACCCATCATTCATTTGCGGCAAACTTCATCAATCTCCCAGACAAATAACTCTCATGTGTAAAAAAATTATGTGGTTCAAAACAAAACACACAAGAGGACGATTCTTTTGTTTCGAGACAAATTTTTCTCTGATAGTCCATTATCAACAATCAACATATCCCTACCTCGCCGGCCATATGACAGTGAGGTAGCTATAAAAAGCGAAGTAAAGAGATTGGCAATATTATTGTGGATTTGAAATATATACTGAAAATTCGAAGACGAACGAGAATTCAGGATGAAATCTATTATTCCAAGGAGGTGGTGCCATTTTTGGAATCATATTCTTATGGCTCTTGTAATCTTCCAACTTGCAGAATTTGCTCACAGCCAGAAAACTTATCCTACTCAACCACGCTATATTTTATGCGGTTATGATCTTTATACCGCTCTCAATTCGGTGTGCCAAAATGGCTATGATCTAAACAAGGATCAGTTCCTCCCTTCAAAGTGCTGCAAACAAGGTTGCGCAGAACTGGAACTTGACACCGTCTGCAAGTAAGTATCTTCCTATTTGATCCTTCTTCTAAAACTGTTTATGAGTATACCCCAAAAAATTTGCAAAATTTCCTTACAGGCCGCCACCTTACACAACTCAACCACGTTATACTTTATGCGGTTACGATCTTCATACTGTCCTTAATTCGATTTGCAAATATGGCTATGATCTAAGAAAGGATCGTACCCTCGCTTCAAAGTGCTGCAACCAAGGTTGCGCAGAATTAGAACTTGACACCGTCTGCAAGTAAGTATCTTCCTATTTAACCCTTATTGTAAAACTGTTTATGAGTCCACACAAAAAAATGCAAAATTTGCTTACAGACCGCCACCTTATGCAACTCAACCACGTTATACTTTATGCGGTTATGATCTTTATACCGCTCTTGATTCGGTGTGCATTTATGGCTATGATCTAACCAGGGATCCTACCCTCCCTTCAAAGTGCTGCAGCAAAGGTTGCACAATATTGGCCCTTGGAACCGTCTGCAAGTACGTATCTTTCTATTTAACTCTTCTTCTAAAACTGTCTATGAGTACACCCCAACATTGTTTTTTACACTTTTGGAAATAGTAGGTCAGAGCGGGTAAAGCGGCGTGGCGGGTAATGCGGCGCGATCGATTAAAAAAAATCTATGTATTATGAACGAGTGAGCTTAGGTTCAGTATATGCATTTATGAATGCTATATCAAATAGTTAAAAAATTAGATTACTAAATGTCTCTCGTCTATTATGACAATAACGAAAAGTTCATTGAAGCTTATAGCATTTTGCTGTAAATGTATTAACACTTGTATAAAATGGATCGTACCACTTTACCTAAGGATATCATGTGTCAAACATACGTAAGGTTAGTTAATAAAAGTCTTATTTTAATACTATACACAAGCTCGTAATGCAGCGCGGTTCCAAAGTAAACAGGACATTTTAGAAGTGTTTCAAAGCGTTTGCTGCATCGTATTCGTTGTATTCGGCCAGAATATCGCGCAGAAGGAAATTTATATTTGTTACATGATAAAGCGCCAGCTAATCGATCGACACATGTGACCGATTTTTTTACTAAAAATCACATTTTAACCATCAACCACTCCCCATATTCGCCTGATTTGGCACCGTGCGACTTCGACCTTTTCAGGAAAATGCATTTGCCGATGAAAGGAAAGCGTTTTAAGGACGTGGAAGCCATCCAAAAGGCTTCTACCGACATCCCGACCGACGAACTAAAATACTCATTCGACATGCTTATAGACCGTGGGAATCGCTGTATTGAGTCCGAAGGAGAATATATTGCATAAGGTGAATCGATTTTGCCAGAAAAAAATATTGTTATTTTTTTTTTAAGTCCTGTTTACTTTGGAACGCACCTTGTATGTCCACAGCTTTGGATCCTAATCATTCCTGAAATAGAACGTCCAATTTAGTTTTTCAAACTGCAAATGAATATAGATATCTGGTTTTACTGAAATTGTGCGTTCGATTATTAGAAAATTATTTTTAATTCTCAAACAGATAAAATTAATAGTGCGCGCCGCATTACCCGACTGGTAGGGTAAGTTGACGCAGGTGGACTTTTTTGGAAGACTTAATAATTAAGTATTTTGATTGATATTGATTCAATTTTTCATATGAATAAAGTACAGCTCAGATATTGATCTATGTCTTACATATTTTGCCATTATATTATTGAATATATTTTTCTTTCTACCGATTGATAAATGTCGTGCGTGCCGCATTACCCGCTTCTACCTTACGTAGACAATTTTTGTTCTTTCACAAATAGTCATAGATAGTCCCTTAAAAAAAGTTATAATGGGAATGAAAACTCAAACAGGTTTGTGCCGTGATAATGACTGTTTTTAAATAAATGTTATTTTCATTTTTTTTCATGAACGTTTATTAATTTTTTACTGGAATGGCTAACAGAAGCAACGCTCTTCTAAGGATTACACTGGTTCAGTACAGATGGTGGACTTTTCAAAGAAAAAGCAAAGTGTCAATCTAACGCTAATTTCAGGGTACCATTTCCCTGCAAAAAAAATTAACCTTTGTAATGTGAAAGTTACCCTGCAACAAGGTACCGTTTCCCTCAGACCAATATCCCCTAATATCTTCTAATATCGGGGATATCAAGTGTAACAATATTTATCCCAGAGTTTTTAATGTTTACGATGAAGGAACTAATTTATGTTCCTAAATAGTATAAAGTACATCAACATGCATAACTTACGTATTGAACTGTACTGAAAATAAAACTATTTCAAGATATAGATGTATAACGTGTAAATGTTTCTTTAGACCTAAAAACGAAAGCAGTACTGCGTTAATCTCTGTTTTAGTTTCAATTAAAAATACTGATGATCAAATAGTTAAGGACATCGACGTATGAGCTATTGTTTTTAAAAAAATGTGCGGATGTGAGGTTATGGAACAGAATAGATATGATATAAAAGAAAATACGTTGGGAAGTACTACTTGTTTGAAAGTCAAACTTTTGTTAAAAATTCATTTTTTCTAGAGGGTTCATCATTTTAGTCTGAAAATTTAAGTATTCCCTTTTTAGTTGAAAATTGATGTTTTTAGTTAAAAATCCGTTGTTTTTGATACCTAATTATCTTCTTTGTTAAAAATTCATCTTTTTTATTAAAAATTCAAGTTCTTGGTTGAAATTTGAACTCTTTTTTTTGAAAAATGAAAATTAAATTTTTTTTCGTTGAAGATTCATTATTTTAAGTTGAAAATTCACTCTTTCGTTAAAAATTAATTCATTAACTAAAAATTTAACTATTCCCTCGTGGAAAACTGTCATGGCAGGCTGGTGTCAGGTCTGGCCCAGGTCTGGCTTTATTATGGAAGATCTAATCTGGCCCGGGTCAGCGCCAGAAGATTTTTCCACACGGGATTCCTTTTTGGTTGAAAATTAATATTTTTTAGTTGTAAAATCGTCTTTTTTAGTAGACAATTAATCTTCTTTGTTGAAAATTCATCATTTTAATTGAAAATTCATGTTCTTGGTTGAAATTTGAACACTTTTTTTTTTAATTCATTTTTTTTCGTTTAAAATTCGTTATTTTAGTTGAAAATTCAACAAATTTGTTGAATTTTTTTTTCCTTTTTTAGTGAAAATTCTTTCATCCTTGAAAATTCAACTCTTTTTTTTGAAATTCTTCGTTTTGCTGAAATGCAGATATTTCTTATTTTAAATTAAAATATTTTTTTGTTAAAATATCAACCATTGAATTTTTCGTTCAAAATTCCTTTTTTTTTTTTTTGTTGAAAATTCAACTGCTTGGATGAAAATTCGTGTTTTTGATAAAAAACTGATTAATATCTTCTGGCAGAAACTTGCCTTTTTCTGTTAAAAACGACACTGTTTAGAAGAAAATTAAGCTGTTTTAATTAAGCATTTAACCATTTTGTTGAAAATTCACCTACTTAGTTGAATGTTGAACTCCTTGGTTAAAAATTAGTTTTAGTGGTTCAAAATTGAACTACTTTTTGCAAGCGTAAATTTTTTAATATGAAAATTGAATAATTTAACTGAAATTTTAATTATTCCATTTTTCGTTATAAAATGATCTCTTTTGGTTGAAAATGCAACTAATTTGTTGCAAAATTCTTGCACTTTTGTAAAAAATGAATTTCTTTATCTTAAAATTTCACGATTCCATTTTTGGTTGAATTGGTTGAAAATCCATGTATTTCTTTAAAAATTCGTACTTTTGGGTAGAAAATTAATCATTTTATTGAAAATTCATTTTTTCGGTTGAAGATTCAATTATTTTGTTAAAAAAATCGTCTCTTCAATTGAATTCAACTGGTTGGAAATTCCGGAAAAAAGCCTGGAAATTCTTCGAGTTTGAGTGGCCCCCTGATTTATTTGACATCAAAATCTACAAAATTCAAGTTTTTAATTTTAGATAAGAAATTCGGAACACATTTTGAAACGTTTTCTTTGATTTTTTAGAGTTAGTGGTAGAAAACGACTACTTGCCACGGCAGGTAGAGCGATGAAACCTTTTCTGTATTAGATTTTGGGTAAGGGCATTTTTTATTTTTCGACTCACATAAGCCTTGCAAACTTCAGTTTCACGAAAAGGTCAAAAACGAACAATCATGACATAGTACTTGAGGGCCGTTAAAAAAACATGAAGTCTTTAGGAAGGGAACCGCTCCATATCCACTCAGAAGAATTTCCTCTTGTGTCAAAAGAATGTCTTTTGACACAAATGGAATTTCCTCTTAAATTCAAGATTAAGCGGATTTCATTTGTCTCAAAAAGAATCCTTTTCCAGAAAACATTTTTCGTTTTCGGCAAACTTCGTCTAATTTCACAGCCAAATAATTGTATTTGTGTAAAAAAAATGTATGTGGTTCAAAATACAACACGCAAGAGGACGATTGTTTTGTTGCAAGACAAATTTTTCTCTGATATCCATTATCAACAATCAACATATCCCTACCTCGGTGGCCATCTGGCAGCGAGGTAGCTATAAAAAGCGAAGTGAAGCAATTGGCATTAATATTGTGGATTTGAAATATAAACTGTAAATTTGAAAAAGAACGCGAATTCAGGATGAAATATACTACTCCAACGAGGTTATGCAATTTTTGGACTTGTGTTCTTATGGCTTTTGTAATCTTCCAACTTGTAGAATTTGCTTACAGCCAGAAACCGTATCTAACTGAACCACGTTCTATTCTATGCGGTTACGATCTTTATACCACTGTTCAATGGGTGTGCAAAAATAACTATGATCTAACACAGGATCGGAAGCTCCCTTCAAAGTGCTGCAACCAAGGTTGCGCATTATTAGAACTTGACACAGTCTGCAAGTAAGTATCTTTCTATTTAGCCCTTCTTCTAAAACTTTTTGTGAGAATACCCCAAAAAACTTGGAAAATTTGGTTACAGACAGCGACGTTATCCAACTGAACCACGCTCTATTTTATGCGGTTACGATCTTTATACCGCTCTTAATTCGGTGTGCAAAAATGGCTATGATCTAACAAAGAATCCTACCCTTGCCTCAACTTGTTGCACGCAAGGTTGCGCATTATTGGAACTTGACACCGTCTGCAAGTAAGTATCTTCCTATTTAACCCTTCTTCTAAAACTGTTTATGTGTATACCTTAAAAAAACTTGTAAAATTTGCTTACAGCGATCGACCTTATCCAGTTCCACCACGTTCTATTTTATGCGGTGAAAAGCTTTATACCGTTCTTGATTTAGTTTGCGAATATGGCTATGATCTAAGAAAGAATCCTACCCTCCCTTCAAAGTGCTGCGACCAAGGTTGCTCATTATTGGCACTTGTCACCGCCTGCAAGTAAGTATCTTCCTATTTAACCCTTCTTCTAAAACTATCTATGAGTACACCTCAAAATTGTTTTCTACACTTTTGGACAAAATAGAGGAGAAACGAGTAAAGCGAGTAAAGCGGGAAACGCGTCACGGTGGATTTTATAAAAATATACGTATTATGAACGAGTGAGGTTAGGTTCAGTATATGCATTTATGAATGCAATATCAAATAGTGAAAAAATCATTATATTCAGGATAATTTGTTTATTTTTAAGCTAAAAAGTTTGTTTTGGGTGTTTCTCGTCTATTGTGACAGTTGCGAAAAGTTTCACTAAAGCTTATAGTAGTTTGATCCAAATGTATTACAACATATTATTAATATTGTTTTCTGTTTTTTCCTAAGGATATCATGTGTCACAAATAGGTAAAGTTAGTCGACATCTGCAAATAGAAGCCTTATTTCAATACTATACACAAGCGGGTAATGCGACGCGGAAGGCCATTTTGATTGGTAAAATTTGGAAAATTTTGAATATTGTATGTTCCCGGATTTTATTGCCGTAGATGAAAACATAAGATTGAAAAAAACAACTAAAATGCTACCCCTTAACATAAATGAAGAAGTGAAAGAAGCAAAGCAAGAGTTAGTACCCAAAACATCTAAGGATGAATATGTGCTGTCTTGGAGAAATTCGACAGATGGAGAAAACAAAACAAAAAAATAGGTGAATATTTTTTGTCTACATGGTCCAAAATCAATATTTTTTTAATATTGATTACTAATTTCATAAGTTATGAAAAAAATCTCTTAAGTTCCGCTGGGATCCCAACCCAGGTCTTTCAGATTTCCGATCTGATGCTCTACCCACTAAGCTACGGAGAGACGAGAATATTTTCTTCACAACCCTTACAAGTTGAATTCCGACGCAATTCTTCATACTTGTAAGATTAATTTTAATCATCTAACATATGAGATTGATTTTTATTAATTGATTTTATGGTTTTTTGACTTCTTTACCCAAACGCCGCACCGGAACGAGCGATCACGGTCGTTCAGAAGAATCTAGTTGCGATGCGCAGTTTGAGGGAGAAGGAGTAGATTGAGGATGCGCATATCATTACTTAGTTCTCTAGAGGACTAAATGCCACATTGCTTTGCTGTGACGTCACCAATCGAGTAAAGACCAAATTAGATTCTTCTGAAGGAACGTGCAAGTCTCAAGTTCCGGCGCGGGTATCGGGGGATTGCAGCTTGTTACACACGATGCTTCGCCCAATCACCGCGCCGGAATGAGCGACCACGTTCGTACAGAAGAATCTAAGTTGCGATGCGCCGTTCAGAGAGAAGGAGTAGATTGAGGATTCGCATAGCATGACTTAGTTCTCTAGAGGACTAAATGCCACATTACTTCGCTGTGACGTCACCAATCGAGTAAAGACCAACTTAGATTCTTTTGAACGAACCTGTAAGTCGCAAGTTCCGGCGCGGGTATTGGGGAAAATATTTGGTAAAAAATTATTTTTTTTTTTGGTTGAAGATTCAACATTTTACTCGAAAATTCAACTATTTGGACGTAAACTGACTTTTTTGTTGAAAATTTATGTTTTCGGGTTAATAATTCAAATATTTCGCAGTAAGTTCGTGTTTTTGGCTGAAAAATTCAACAATTTTGTACAATATTGAAATATTCGGTTGTAAATTAACTTTTTGGTTGAAAATTTATATTTTTGCTCAAAAGTTGAACTACTTTGGTAGGAAATTAAACTATTTGGTTTCAAATTAAACTATTTACCTAAAAATTTAACTATTTTGTTGAATATTTGTTTTGTTTTGTCTTAAACAATAATGTTTCATCTGAAAATGTAGCTATTCCATTTTTAGTGAAAAATTTGTCCTTCATGTATTGAATGCTTAGATATTTCGTTAAAAGTTCACCTTACAATTAAACAACAACAAAAAAACTAATTTTTAAGAGAATTGTTGAATTTTAAACTAAAAAAATGAATCACTAACAAACAAACAAATAATTTTTACAAAGTAGTTCGATTTTAAAACAAGTAGTTAAATTTTCAACCAAAACAGATAAAAAATATTAATTTTCAATTAAAAATAGAATAGTTAAATTTTTAATTTAAAAAATCTGTCTGCTGTGCAGGCACATTCTCATCGCACTCGTTACGCGCTCGGTCATCCTAAACTGAAATTTAGTGATTGTGGATTCTCTTATGTTAAAGCCCATTCGGTTTCAAAGAACACATTCTCATCACGTGTCTCATGAGAAAAAAAGGTTAAAAGTAAATTTTCAGACCTAAATTAAAAACAATTTTGTTATTAAATATTTTATTGTACCTTGTATCTTTTTGACCAAAAATTTGATTGGTATATTTGTAATGTCATTTTTCACGATTAAAACGAAAACTGCGCATCTTATCAATAAGCGATTAACAACAAATTTGTAGCTCTTTTTTGGGTTAACAACTTCGTCTATTTATTTTATTCTTAGCTTGTGTCATTTGCCCAACAATTTTATTATTTTTATCTTGTAATGTCATTTTTCATGATTAAAACAAAAACCACGCGCCCTATAACAAAATTATTTAAATAAAGTTGTAGATCTCTTTTAAGTGCACAATTTTTGTCTCATCATCTTTTTTGTATCTTGCATAACTTGACCGAAAAATGGAATTTTTAATTATGTTTTGCGAGGTCAAAGTTTGAATTTACCATTTTTCAAGAAAATTCGAAAAGTTGTTGCAATAATATTGTAGGGCTTTCAAAAATCAACCATTTTCACTTTTTCACTTTTTGCATATCGTGCGTTTTTTGGCTTGAAATGTTCATTTTCGTTTCTTTTTTTAGATTTTGAAAATGCTATAACTGATAATTTTACTTTCATCAAAAAAAGTAATGTGGATAAATTGTTCGAATTTCTACGTACTATGAACAACCGTACATATAATTTTCAAATCTTGAAAAAAATAGTCTCAAAAATTTTGAAAATGCTCTAATTTTTTTAATTTTTATCAAAAATAGCTGGCTAACGAACATGTTCTTTTCTTCGAGACCTCAAAAAAGTGTGTCAAATTTCTAACCAATCTGATCATTTTTTTGAAAGTTATCGTGCCTACAGACTACAGACAAACACCTTCGTAACACTGGTTTTTTCTCACTCATAGGGTCTCGAAACGTGTAGATTTGATGAAAACCGACTAAGTTAAATTTTACATAAAACCAATACCTTCTCATTAGCATGAGAATATAAAAATTAATTTTCAATGAAAAAAATGAATCAACAAAATAGTTACATTCTCTACCAAAGAGTTTTATTTGCAATTAAAAAAGATCAATTTACGACTCAACATGGAATAAATAAATTGTCAATTGAAAAAAATGAATTATTTACAAAAAAAATCAAATTTTCAAGAAAATAGTTAAATATTTAACCAAAGACATGAAGATTTATTTCTACCAATAAATACGAGTTGATCCAATCAGTAACTTTCAACGTGTTAGTTATTTATAGTTAATTTTAATCATTCAACAAAAGTAGTAATTTAATAAAAAAATTTTAATTATTTTAAATATTACTATTTTATTATAGCAGACAAATCAGTCACTTATATTGACTGAAAATCCATTATTTCAAGTCTCAGTAAAAATAACTGATTTTTCATTTTTTAAATAAAAATAAAAATTTTTCTGCATAAACTTTGTTCTATTCTCCTTTATTAGTACATCCTAGTCATTTTTTGAATCAGAATCATCCTATGACAAAATATTTCATTCTTTTTGTTACAGGACTAATAAATCCTAATTTATTAAATTGAGCTTATCATTTTGTTAATAAAAATAAAGTATGTTTTTTTTCATGATTGTTCAGTACTCTCTGCAGTCTGCACCTCTGATTAAAAATAAGTAGCCAGTCAACTTGTAAATTTGGAATTGTTCATTTAAAAAACTATTTTTAATTATTGTTTTTCAACCAGGAGAAGATCATCGATCTTTTTTATTTTATATTAATTAATAATATCCAAGGCCTTTTTAACTTTATATTAAAACATCATAGTTGCCTTTATCGTTTTTTTTTCTCGAGAAAACAATTTTTTTAGCTGTCATTGGGCATTCGCATATGAGATATAAGTAATCAACAAATTTTAGAAATAAATTCAAAATGTTGAAAATCATGATTGTGCAAGCATTCAAAGTAAAAATTAGGCACTAGGAGTCTATTAATACTTGTTTAAAAAAACGGTGCTTTTTTAATGGAGAATGGCTAGTTTACGCATTTGTTAATAATAATTGTTTATAAAAATGACAGACAATTTTCAGTGTTAGTTTATTTTAACTAAAAACTATTCAGCATGTGTCTAGCAATAAATGTATGTGAAATAATAATATTTAGTGTTTAGATACTCAAAATTGTCGAAAAATTACATTTATTTATAAAAATGATTCATTACTAATATCTATGGAGTCATCAAAATCAGATATCCATAAGGGTGTTTATAAGGGTTGACTTAGAAACATTTTTCTCGAAATTACAAAAAAGAGAACTCTTATGGTTTAATGTCAACTTAAGGAGGCTTTAAATATTATTATTTAAGAAATAAATTTGAAAAATCAATCATTTCCTCGAGGTTTAGGAGCAGTGATAAACAATTGTTTATTAGATAAATAATTGAAAATTTACAATTTGTCAACTTATTCGTTAATTTCCTTAAAATTTAATCTTTGTGCTAGTTTGTGTGACGACACTTTTTTGTAGGACCAATAGATACAGAGATCAAAAATCTTGAAAAAGAAGGGTCCTAAATTTTCAATTTTAAATAACTTTTGAAAAATTAAGAATTACGCAAAATCGTTTGTCATTACTGTTTAATACTTAAGGCACTACAGAATAATAAAAAAGAGCAAAATTGATTACATTAGTTTTACCTTTGAGCTGGAATAACCCTGTTAGAATTCATAAAATCCTAGTAATATAAGGCTAGAAATTATATAATTAAAAACTAAAGGTTAAAAACCATCGCAGGGTCCCACTGGGAGCAACTGTCATCTAAAAAATGACATCGGCTCCCAGTAGGACCGCAGTCAATCCCATTCATGGCCACGTCTCACAACCGCGAGATGGGTGGTCACAGGACACGACGAAATCACAACGACATGCCGACGAAACCCTCGTGTGTCTTGCGAACATGGAGTGACCGAAGGATAACAGCTTTCTGCACCCATCTCGCAAGTGCCTTTGCACGTTTTTGCCACGCCGGCATGACTGACCCTGAGGTTACAAACCAGTGATAGTTGCGCACCTGCGGGAGCACTGATTACAAAGACAATTATTTTTTCCATAAATTTTGTGCACATTCACTGCAGGTCCCTTTTACGGTCTTTATACCTCTCCTCCTTTTCTTTCTCCTGAGCTGTGATGTTGTAGTCGGCGGGAGCGAAGAATTCGATCACGAATCTAGTTTTTTTCTCGGATTCCTGTAGAACAATGTCAGACCTCGAGTTTATAACGGAGACAGGATAGGGTCGCAGCCAACACGCTAAGAACGACAATTATGGTAGTTGGAGCACTCTTAGGGCCGCATTATGTCTGTAGAGATATGTCGTTCTTGCGTGAGTGGCACACCTGGATAGTATGTGATTTAGGTACTCCGTGGGTGGAAGACATGCTCTGCACCTGCCACTGAGAACTTTTCGACGAAATATGCGGTCACTGCATGCTAAGGTGGAAATTACACAGTCTTGGTATGTAAAAATGTATTAAAGGGCATGAAGAAGTACTCGGCTGCGAGATCAGATGGTATTAAGAGCTTATGGTGGAAGAAGTTTCCTTCAGTCCAGGAGCATCTTGCTCGCATTTTCACCTTATATCTAAAGTCGGAAAAGCCTATTCCACAGTGGCTCGCCGAATGCGGCACATTGCTCCTCTCGAAGATGGACAACTTGTTTGACCCTCAGAATTGCAGGCCAATCACTTATCTGATCACGCTTTATAAGATCTTCACAGCTATCCAAAGTGATAGGATTATTAGGACACTCAGATCTGTGTGGCGAGGGATGTACGAACAATGGTGCTCAAAAAAAGAGGTAGCGGGATGTCGGAAGGTCCTGCTCATCGACAGCTGTATCTGCGAAGACGCAGCACCCTAGCAGCGCTACCTGTCGATGGCCTAGATTAACTACCAAAAAGCTTACTGTCCAATCTTCCATAGACTTATCATCTGTCCGTTAGAAAGCTTAAAGGCTTTTTTGCAACACCCACATCAAAATTGAACCTTTTCATGCTTCTAAATGTTGCCTAAAGGACCTCATTTGAGCAGACTGTGTGCGAAACAATTTTCGCGCATGCGCAGTTTGAAGATGGCTTACTTTAGGCGCTGGTGAAAAAGCTACGCATGCGCATTTTTGACATGAGGTACTTTAGACACTGGCGTATGTAACTTTAAACGCAGGCGCTGATATCTTTATGAAATAAATTTCGATTTCATCATTATTTTTTTACATAATAGTCTTCTTCTACCACTTTTTTTTTCAATTTTTTTCTAACAAAATTTTTTCCAATCATTTTTTTCAAACATGTTTTTTCACCACATTTTTTTCAACAATATTTTTTCAAACAAATTGTTTATGAAATTTAAAAATCTCTTCTTTAAAAATTGGTATTTTTCGTTAACTCCTCCTAACACAACTTTTACGGATGTTCGTTGTAAAAAATAGCGTGTGATACACGTGCACATAGGTGATTGCTAACTCGTGTGATTGCATTATTCGCCTGCGACTCAAAGCACTCGTCTGCGAGTTAGCACTCGCTACGCTCGTGCGCCAACCACCAGAATATTCTGCAAAATTCACACTCTCGCACAATCACCTATTTTGCGCACCTGTATCACAAATAACGATTCCACATATAGTGAGATACAGGGGATATCAATGCCCCTTTGGAATAAGTAGAAAAGAGAAAAGAGAGAAATCAGAGTATTCATGGGACATTAAAGTAGAGTTTGGGTTAGAAAATCCGGCAAAATTCATTCAAAGCAAGGATGACTTGCTGGCATTTCCGAGGTCCCTCAGCTTATCGATTAAAGTGCTTACGACAGCTTGGCGCTGAAGAGACATACCCATACCTTCACGTGATAGAAAGCCATGTTCAGGACGTAATATATTTCAATAATACTTTTCTATGTAGATACAAACGTCTCATCCGACAGACTTAGTCTTCCGAACTGTAGGTGAGGGACAAAGTACCTGTAACGAACACTCAGATCTATCGACATCGCGTTACGAAAGGTTATGCGCATGAAAAAAAGCTTGCACCTCAGGTTGTCCGCTCCGCGACATTACGTCTAACGCTGTCAACGCGATCGCGGAATGCTAAATCTCGAATGTCTTCACAACAGGATCATTCTTGGTACAGCACATACTGTGGCAAATGGACGATACCCTCTTTTTAAAAGGGCCAGGAAAACCGAAGAAAGGGACAACGAAGCGTTTCTGTACAAAGCAGAAGAGAAGACTGCTGAAACACTTAGCTTGGAATTCAATATCAGGGGTGAGCAAAATGCATTAAACGTTATTCATCTCGAGTACTTACTCCTGAAGTTTCAGATAAAGAAACCAAAGGAGAAAAACTTCCGCGAACAGCTCCTCGAGAAAAGGATGATATAGAACAGCGTTTCCAAAACTTTCTCCGCACTTTCTGGGGAGCAGCCGGGTCGCCACCCTCAAATTTTTCACAATATTGTTAGAAAATTGAAGCTGGTGGAGGAAAACGAAACGAACCCCGCAGAATTTGTACGGAAATTGGCTTTCGGCTAATTTGTTTGTAATTGAGGGAAAATGTAGTTCATGTCATGGCGATCAAAAGTCTCAATGACTACAACAGTGAAAAATGAGGTTTTCGTGTTGTAATTGTGGTTAGATACTCTAGATACCTGAGGAGATTAGCTTCAGTTAAGCCAAAAATATATGCGCAGTAATCCTTGGTAGGTCTTTGGCATGTGCAGTTGGTCATGGTGGCTCACAGGCAATTAATCCATTGCACGCAGCTTGCAAAGAGCACGATATAGCCTTCTCACAAACTAGAGAAAATAAAACTCAGCTGACAGTGTACTAGCTGAAAAAGCTTGTAAACGTGTCTTTACTCAGGATGCAGGCATAGGTGAAGAGGCAGCTGTTTGGGGTATAGCAAACACAATGAAGATGAAATTAAAATTGGTGATCGGTCTCAGAAATTTAAAAACCTACCACTACACTGAGAAAAAGGGTCGCTGCAGCTAAAGAGTCAATAATTTCAAGCAATAATGCGCTAATTATCATTAAATATGCACTCAGAGACACACGCGCAGTTGTAATGAAGGCTGGAGAAAGAAGAAATATAAATAAACCTCGTATTCTACCTGTACCAGCCAACACAGGAGGATTTTTACCCTTTCTCATATCCGTTTCTGCTGGTTTCAGTGCTGCCGGAGCGCTAGCTGGTGGAGCTGCTGGAATAGCGAAATCTGTGAATGATGCAAATTCAGCAAAACAACAACTTTCAGAAAGTAAACGACATAATGAAGCGATGAAAGCCATTTCTTTAGGAAAAGGTCTTTACTTGGAGTCATATAGGGAAGGATTAGGTCTTCATCTAGCCCCATACAAACAAGGAGCAGGACTTAAACGCAAGTCGAAAAACTCAAAGTGAAGCTACCACATCGGTTCTGAACTGATGCAGATTTACTTAAATTCGCCAAATCTTTGAAGCTTCCGCATTTTCGAGGTGTTTTTATGCCAAATGGATTACCAACGGGTGGGATACGTGAACATGAATTTGCTATTGTTAATCTTGATGCTGAAAAGGGAACAGGAACACATTGGTGTGCCTATAAAAAGATTGAAAATGAAACAATTTATTTCGATAGCTTCGGTAATCTTCGGCCACCTTCGGATCTCTTCAAGTATCTCGGTGCTGGTAGCATAAAGTATAATCATGAGAGATATCAAAATTACGATACATTCGTGTGTGAATATTTATGTTTGCAATTTCTATGCAATAAATTAAAATCTAAAAGTACATTCAATCTATATAAATGCTGAAATTTGCAATAAGAAGTCAGTTATACGCCAGCAGTCATCATGGACGATTCATTGACACTAACATTATCGGGAACTTCTCCAATCCTGGAATCTCACTATTTTCCTCCGGTTAAGTTGTCTCCTTATAAAAATTACGCGCTTGCACTTATTGGATTTCTAACCTTCAATTCTACACCTAATGTAGACATTGGTCAAAATAAATGTAATGTGGCTGATGAAATAATTGAAATACCTACAGGAAGTTATAAAATAAGTGACATGAAGCCCTATCTACAGAATATTTAATTAAAAAGGGTATTGAAATACATATTAAACCAAACAATAATACTTTGAAAAGTAAAATTTATTGCAGTCACGATATAAATTTTGAACCTAAAGATTCTATCGGTCATCTCTTGGGTTTTTCTTCACGCAGACTCGAAGCTAAACAAATTTATGAATCTGTTCAACCGGTATCAGTCATAAAAGTGAATTTTTTTAGTATTGAGTGTAGCATAACAATAGGCGCATACACTATTGGCCACCTGTAGTGCCACCTGGATATAAGATAGTGGAAGTACCATCTCATGACATTTACTTACCAGTCGCCGTGCTGACAATAGATCATATACAGCTCCGTATAGTTGATCTAGACGGACATTTGGTTACTTTTGTGGAGAAGTTATAACAATTAGACTACACATCAGGTTTCTCTCTAAAATAATGGGTATCGTTCTCATCAAGAAGATTGACTTTGGTTACAATAAACCAGCACAATGCCACAAACTAATCAGTCAACAAAGAGCAGTCAAAGGGTTAACACCTCAAAGCACCCTCTTCCTAAAAAGTCTACGTCTCAAGCTCAAAAAAAGAAGAAGAGAATAAAGAGATTCAAGATTGTTTGCACTTTCATCTGTAAATTTGTTTATCAACGGTTGATTATTTGTCATGGAGGGGGAAATTTTAAATATTAAAGCACCAATAATTTTTATGAGTCGATTGCACACTGTGAAATTCATGCACATCAGCCTTATGCCTCATCAACATTTAACAACAGTGATGAAATACGGATTGCTGTTCAAAATCAGGACCATTGTGTCCTACTGAACAAAACTTCACTGCATGTACATGGAAGAAGACAAACACAGTTTTAGTTTCTAATGCTATCTGTCATTTATTTGAAGAAGCAAGATATGAAACCAATGCAATAGAAATTAATAGAAACAAAAATGTTGGTCTCATTAGTCTCATGAAAAATTATCAATCTCTATATCCCGGACATTCACGTGACATACAGAATACTGGTTGGCTTGAAATAAATGATAATGATCAATTACTAACCATCGCAACTGGTTATTTTGATGTAGCCATACCTCTAAGCATGATATTTGGTTTTGCTGAAGATTACCACAAAATCATTGTTAATGCTAAGCATAACTTATTTTAAAAAGATCAAAATATGGTGCAAATGCCATCTTCCAAGCAGCCCCCATTGAGCAGTATAAAATTGAAATTAATCAAAAAAGGGGTGATTGCTCAGCTTTAGACTGTCAGATTCACGAAAATTTCAGTTGATAAAATATATTGAAAAAGATCCACCTATTCCAATAAGTTTTCGAACTTGGGAACTGTATGAATATCCTCTGCTTCCAACTAAATCAAACTGTGTTTGGACTGTGAAAACCTTCTTAACACAATTGAAAAAAACGAGATTTGCTATATTAGGATTTCAAACAGACAGAAAAACAATACTATTAGAAGCTCTAGCAACTTTGATCATTGTAATCCCACTAATTTCAAACTACTTTTAAATAGGCAGTGTTATCCCTATAGTAATTTGTATCTTGACATTAATCGAAATCAGTATCCTTTTCCAAAAATCAGTTGAACTTTTAGTTTCTGAGTTATAGAATGTTTAAGCTGGCTTCAATGTAAAAAACGGCGCGTCGTGATGGGGAGAGTGGTGCGCGACACTGCGTTAGCATTTCGAGTAAAAAAAACAGATTCTCATGATTCAGACAGAAAGGCAAAGTTTGATTACTAGAAGAATGGAAGGATACAAACCTTGCAGTAATATTTGGATTAAAATCATAACCGAGGGATACTAACTAGGCATTAGTACTGCTGCACTTAGAAAATTCCTACAAGTTAAAAATTACAATAGAAGATTTCGCAACAAATGTTTCTAGACTGTTAATTCTGTATAGGATGGTTTTGTTTTAGCAACAAAAAATAACGATCAAAATAAAATTACCATGAAAAAATTGTTGTGGATCATAATTTTGAGTCCAACTGTCATACTTCAGGAAATAAAATGAATCCGGAGAATATTAAGAACATATTAATTCCTTCAGTGACACACTTCTTCAATAAAACATCCTCTTAAGATCACTTATCTAAATTTGCTTTGGGGAGTATGAGACATTTTTTCTCTATTGCGTACTCAAAGAGATCAACGATTTTTTGCAATAATCAAGTTCTTGGAGCCTCATCATTTTGTTATCAATTTTTTACAAACCATCCCTCGCAGATACACTAATTTCAATTTACTTGAAAGGATGCTGGAATTTTTTTTCAACCCTACTAAGAAAATGAAATTGTTTGCAACGTTTATGAAAAACGAAAAAGCAAAACAATTATTTGTTCAAATCATCAAAAGTGTGAACTATTTTTTAAGGATATCATTTCATTCACTGCCTCAAGATCGCCAAAAAAGTTTCATCCCACTAGCTAATGTGGAAAACACACCAATTCATACCCTAAAAACTACAAAAATCACCAAAAATACAATAATTCGAAAGTCTGGAATTTCCTTCCACAAAATTATTTTATTTGGTAACAAGAGAAGCTGTACCTCCCTAGCTAATGCGGAACACACCCCCAATTCATCCTACAAAAACTAAAAAAATCACCAAAAATACAATAATTTTAAAGTCTTCAATTTTCCTTCATAAAATTATTTTATTCAATGCCTAAAGATTTCTCCAAAAGTTTCATCTTCCTAGATGATGTGCAACACACCCCAATTCATCCCTGAACAATCAAAAAGTTCACCAACAATACCATAATTTTAAAGTCTCACATTTCCTTGCACAAAGTTATTTCATTCGGTACACAAAGATCGTCCAAAAACTTTCATCTTCCTAGCTAATGTGGAACGTACCCCAATTCATTCCTCAACACTTAAAAAATTCACCAAAAATATATTAATTCTAAAGTCTGCAATTTTCTTGCACAAAGTTATTTCTTTCGGTGCACAAAGATCGTCCAAAAAGTTGCATCCCCCTAGCTAATGTCTAACACACCCCAATTTAATCCCCAACACCTAAAACATTCAAAAAAAAATACAACAATTCGATAGTCTGCAATTATCATTCACAAGCATATTTCATTCGACGCACAAAGATTGACCAAGAAAGGAATATTGCAGAATTGAATGATTTTCTCAAAAACTATTTTTCTACACTTTTGCTGGTTTGAGGAAACAATTTTTTCCTTTTTTTCGTTTATCACGAACTTTGCAAACTTGAGTTTCATACTAAGAAAGATCATACGATTTCCGAAGTGATAACAGATTTTGGACCTACTGATTTTTTGACAAGTTGAGCACGTAGAAGATAATATCCTAACATCCTCAAGAAACCATTCTTGCAGTAACAGTGATCAAAATTCAACGTAAGATGTGTTATAAAAATTTATTCATCCCCTACAGTGAAATAACGACCTCAAGAAACGACTCTTGTAGTAATATTGAGCAAAATTTAACTTCAAGGGGTGATAGAAACATTTTTGCATCCCCTACAAAGGAAGAACAAAAAATTTCCAAATTTATCAAAGTTTTCGGCCAAGTGACTTTTTTATGAATTAGATGACCCAGGGCATGATGTTATAACACCCTTAAGAAACCAGCCTCCCAGTAATATCAATAAATTTCTTATTTAAAGGGTTTTATAAAGGTTTGTTTATCCTGTACTGTGAAAAAACGACAAAAATTTCCGAAGCGATAACAAATTATGGCCCCACTGCTTTTTTGACAATCTCAGTGACCCAGGGGATGATATTCTAACATGCTCTAGAAACCACCCTTGCAGGAAGATCAATCGAAATTTAATTTAGGGGGGTTGAAAGTATTTTTTTATTTTTATTTTTTACCTTTATTTTCTTTCATCTAATTCTTAGATTTCTTAACATACTGCTGATTGTTGACAAAATTTTTAATGGTTTGAAAAAAATTATTATCTGATAATATCGCAAATTGGTGGTATTTTCTAAGTACTATGGCCTAATTGAGAAATCTGAACACCTATTTCTGAACATATTTGTTATTTTTAATTGTTCTGATGTATGCAAAAATTTGCTTCCGAAGTAATCGTGGTATCCGGGTATTATTTAAAAAGCAAATTTTCACATACATGAGAACAATGAAAAATAACGAATATGTTCAGAAATAGGTATTTACATTTCTCAATTAGGCCATAGTATTCAGAAAATATAACCAATTTGCGATATTATAAGATAATACTTTTTTTAAACAAAGGAAAATTCTTTCAGTGCACTATTTGCTTTAATTACTTTCTAAACCTTTTAAAATGTTATAGTGTTATGAACTTACCGTTGGAGTGTCATTCAGAATGTATGGCCATTTACTTTAGTTTTAAGTAATTAGGTTAAATTTGCTTATTTGAATCCGTTGATAAACTGATGTAATGACATGTTATCTCCGATAAAAGAAGGTACGACCTTCAGCGCGTTGGGTAGCATAACCAATTGATTGTTCGCGACTGTAATAATTTCTTGTTTTGTGGTAATTATGTTTTCTTGTTTCGAAAGGGTATTCTTTAAAATTGAAATGTTACTTGCATTTTACATAATTAATGGCTTAGATAATTTATTGCTTCTTGAAATTGATTCTTCCGGATCTTCTTTGAAATTTCTTGAATCAGAATCTCAGTCTGAACTGCTAGATGAGTATGCATTCAAATTGTTTGGCACGAGGGTTGAGTCGAAATTTTCGCGGTCAACAACTGTGAAATTTTCTGGCTTTATCGTTGAATTATACAATGAATCTTCAAAATTTTCGGTATTATTTGAAGTTTAACTGTTGTGAGAAGAACTTGAGCTTATCACAATACTTGTATATTGAAAATTTATTGTTGAAAAGACTCTACTTCTGGTATAGGAGTTTTAATGAGAAAGATTTGGCTTGTATTGGAGGAACTAGCATCAGATTGATGCAAGGTTTCGTCAATCAATTTATTTTGTATTCTCTTTATTTATTGAAAAGCTCTTGCCTTATTCTGATCTACTATGTTCGCCTAACCGGAATTGTTTTTAGCTAAATTTCGCTTTACGATTTCTGGTTTAGAATTGTCTAAAGAATTAGACTTTTGGATTAGCTTTAATTTTGTGGATACGCATTTCAATGTGTAAAACGCACAAAATATTTCACTGTTTTTTATAGCTTAGTCTTCTATGCATATTTACATAATATTCAGCAGGAAAATCACAAAACTGTATTTAAATATTATTTGTTTCTTTAATTCAACATAGAAAAGATAAATTATACTCAGGAAAAATATTATTTAAAATCAACGTTATTGTTTTTCTTTTTTAGATTTTTATAAAGAAAGAAAAAATATATTAGTCAATTTGTCAAGCCTTTTAATTTGCTCATTTTTATGCAAAATGTTATTTCAATGAGTCTTCCAATTTATTTGTTACTCAAAGTGAAATTTGAAAAACTATTCAGGAGTTCTTTTAAATGTTTGCATTTTTTCTAATCAGAAAAAATTTGCGAAATTAGATCATTTAAATTCAAATAGCTTGCTTTCCCAGGCAGATGCACCAGAATTTAATAGACTCTGTTACGTCCTAAAGACCCAGACTCCTAAATTCCAATTTTGGTAACAAAGCCTATTTACCTGTTAATGTTTCCTCCATTTTCTCAATTATTTTTAGCTAAGTAGGATGAGGGAAAGCTAAATGAATAAGTTTAAATACATTTAATTTCTTTTAGTAAATTTTACATAGATTACGATGACCTTTGTTTTCGTTGAAACGATTCGAATTGACACTTGACTTTTTTCCTTCTCTCGAAACGTGGATTCAAACTATCTCCACCTTTAAAACAAATGAACTGATTTAAAAAATCTATTTTTCACACTTAAAATTTGTTAACTTAAATTAAGGATTTTTCTTAACATACCAGTATTTGAAGTTTTTATTTGACTCAATCCTTTTCCTGGATAACCAAATCTCTTCACGTAATCCTTCAGGAACTTGGTAAGTAAACTCCGAGAACTGCGAATTGATAGGTCTCCGGTCAAATTTTGTAAACTAGTATAATATGCTTCCGATTTAAAGACTGTCGTCCCGTTCCAATTTTAGACTAACTTTAGTTTGAGGGTTGCTGCTTATATCTGGAATTTAGTCCTATTCTCTTTAATCGGCGTATTTAATCGGCGTAATAATATTAATAATTACCAATTATTATGACTAATTATTATAAATCATCAACTATTAATTATCAATTGTTATCCATGAAGTATTAATTAACAAATAATGATTATTATTAATTATAATAATAATAATCACAACTATTATCATATAATGGTCGCTGGACGTGACAATATTTTTAGGCAAATTATTCTTTAAATGAACTCATATGCTTTAATTCTAACTGGAAAAAGTTCAATGCAACCTGATCCGCCAGACGTAATCTCTGAAGGCCGAAGGACGACGTTTATTAAAGTCACAATCCCAATGATGTCCACTGATCTACGTTTCGCTTATCTACTATTCGCACTTATTATAAGGACAAGGAACTCTCAGAAAAAGAACATAGTTTTTTCTTATTTCCTTTTTTATTAATTTCTAAAATATCAGTACGTTATGCTTGAAAATGAATATATATTGCAATTAAATATATATATAGAAAATATTTTCTTATCTATATAAATTTAAAAAAACGAATCTAACAAAACTGTTCGAAAGACATCCAGTTTTTCAATAATACTGAATTTTAAAATGCGCAATTAAAGTAATTTTCATACAAATGACGCGTACATTTAATATCATTAATTGCAAACATCTCACGCAATCCCTGTAGCGAGGGACATTATAAATCAAGCATATCAACAATTTCATTGGATATTTCTACAAATTGTTTCAGCCAATTCTTTTTTTCCAATCCTTTTACATAAATTGTTGTTGCATTTTTTAAAACGCTCCATCTTGAATGCAACTGAACTATTTCTATGTGGTTGCAGCCGTTTCATACCAAATTTTTCACCACACCACTTATCGGCCTATACCAGTCCTATGCATTGACGTTAGTTCACGCAGCTTTTTGGCGTAAAATGAGTTGTAGGTGGCGCTGGGTGGGATGTAAACCTGAATTTGTTAACAAAGACATGGCAGATGTACAAGCAGGCTCTGTTTTTTACCATTTTTATTTAATAGAAAGCAATAGATTCAATGCTTTCACGATGGTTCATTATGATAAACTAAAAATTAAAAATTGAAAATTAGAAATTAAAAATTAAACATTAAAAATTAAAAATTGAAAATTGAAAATTAAAAATTGAAAATTAAAAATTAAAAATCAAAAATTAAAAATTAAAA
>JAABKJ010000986.1:0-32003 GCA_011634705.1 Andricus grossulariae
ATAGCTGTGATATAACCTCTTATTCGTTGACATTCCATTAGAGACGGACTACGGGCAAAGGTTTCTACCGTACCGACAAGATTAATAATAATAATATTCAATAGTTTCTTGTATGTAGCCCAGAAGATAAGTGGTTGTTCTACATTACCGATCACTTATCATAACCTAAGCACTTTTAAATTATTATTTTCGTCGGCCTTGCCCCCCTCATGATGCCTCAATTATTTACGATATTTATTATACTTTGGAAATTAATTACATTCAATGATTATAATGAAATAATGTGATATTGTTTTACCTGTCAAAATAACAAATTTCTATGCTGTAAGTATTGCCATTCATGTTGAAAACTTTATATTTCTGTCAGCGAATCTTCCATTCTTTTGTTGTCAAAACTGTTTTTTGCATCATTTTTCTTTTACAACGTCAGTGTCCACGTTTTTAGTAAGTAACACTATCTCTTTAATAGAATAGATTTATTTAATGCAAAGTAGAATTAAAATTGTTAAATAATAGCGATGTTCTAAGCAAAATCGCCTTTGTCCCACCGGTCGGCGCTGCCCCTCCTTATCCTACTAAATGTTCTAACCCTTGCATGCATTTCTGAACAATTTCTCAAACAGTCTATACGACAAGGTCTTGACACGAGACCGCTCCCGATGGCTGGCGCCGGTTCTCCGTTCCCCAGGCGTGAACGGCTCATTTTCACCTGAGGATGCCTTCGACACACAATCATCCACCATTAGCTCGTCTGAAAAAATGGAAAAGGCCGGGAATATTCCTTTACTCGGTACAAAAGACCGAGTGGGTGCGCGTGTATAGTCGTCTGCTGGTCACGGGATCACGAAGCCGAGGATATGATCTTGAGTCTTAAGGATCTTGGTGCGAAACGCGAATAGAGGAAGATGATGAAGATGATGAAGAGGGAGAGTATGAGAGACTCCAGACTCCAGAGACGCTAGATCTCGAGCAGCGATCAGAGATAATCTCGAGTATATACGTATATCCGCGATCCTGTTGATCCTTAGGCGGGAGCGAACGCCAAAGAGCGCGGAGCGAACACTAGGGCGCGTCGGAGCGCCAAACGTCGATTCGTGAACGTGAAGGCAGCCGCCGACGCCACTTCAGCCATTATCAAATTATTCACTCACACCGAGCGTCATCTATCTTCGACGGACCAACGCGATCGCAACGTGTTATTATTTGATCCTCACTTTGTTAGCGATCTGACTCTAACTGCTCGCGATCCCTGGCAGATCCTGCTCGGAGATCTGGAGTACTTCTCACGATCTCTTCTCAACGCGCATTGCAATGGCTTATGGAAACTCCTCTCGCCTCCGGCAACATTACCACTTGGCACCTCGATCCTTCCTCCGTGAAATTACCGGACTTACCGTACTCAATACTCAGTACTCAGTACTTACCCCTCTCTTAATTCTTC
This sequence comes from Andricus grossulariae, assembly GCA_011634705.1. Lineage (NCBI taxonomy): Eukaryota > Metazoa > Arthropoda > Insecta > Hymenoptera > Cynipidae > Andricus > Andricus grossulariae. The sequence goes on from JAABKJ010000986.1 coordinate 1,442, forward strand.
ATACCGATCTCGCCTTGGACATGGCCACGATTCATTTTTTTTATTGATGCTCCCGATCTTCAAATGCCACTCGACGTTTCTCGATATGAATATTGACAAAGCACCCTCAGACAGACGGTACTTGCAGTTACTTATTAGGCTCTTCGGGCTTGTGGAATCGTTATCGAGGAAGGTATTGTAGGTATTGGGCAAGGGCAATTATGTGATCAATGTAGAATAACTAATCTTGGAAGAATTCGAAATTATAAGATGGGGACTTGCCGCAGGCTGTGTTCTTAAAAAACTGTTGATTGATCTGAGTTTTCGATCCCAATAAAAAATATTGAATTTTGAGAAAGACAAAAATTACTTTTTGTCAGGAACACTGGAAAAATGGGTTTAAAATTTGAAAAACTAAGTTAATTGGTTGAATAAAAACAATCAATGCATCTATTCTTTCGATTAGGCTGATTAATATTTTATATAATATCGTGAATAAGAGTGTACAGTCGGTTAACTATAAAATTCAGCCTCTTCTGCATGTAAACAAAAAAACTCAAAATGTATCTTAAATCATTGTAACGTACTTTTTCATTTATTTTAAATAAATATAAGTTCATTTACGGGCGGATTTGGGGGAAGGGGGATTGGGACAGTCGCCCCCCCCTCCCAGATTTAGGACAACAGATTTAAAATGTTTAAATTTGTATATCAGGTACATAAAGTACCTCTTAATATCCTTGACAAATGTGAGCCCCATAATTATCAGACCCTATGTTTAGTTTTTTTTCTTCTGAAATTTTGAACCACGCACCCCCCTTTGTTAGGGTCCTTAGGATCAGAACACCCCCAACCCCGTTTCTATAACGTATTATTTTCTGACTTAATTTTCTTTGTGAAATTATTTAGGGGTCATCCAAAAGTAACGTAAGACAAATTATGAAAAGTTAGAGGCCTTAACCAGTAATTTATTTTTTGATTAATCTAATAAGCATTACAAAAATTTCTATAATAACGTAAGATGAATTGGGGGGAGGTGGGTTTGGTCAAATTTTAATGTTTCTTTTGAATTAACAAAGAAGTTCAACTTTTAAAGAAGTAGTTGCGAATTTTCAAACAAAAAAGATGAACTCACAAAAAAAATATCATAGTTGATATTTTAACCAAGGAAATATTTTCATTTTGAATCAGAAAAAGTTGAATTGATAAAAAAAGAGAATTTCCAACAAAATACTTGAATGCCTAACAAAGAAAGATTTTTCAGTTAATAAAGAAAAGAATTTAATCCAAAATATAGATGGAGGAAATTTCAAACTAAAAAGATAATCTTTCTACAAAACAGTTGAATTTTTTATGAAATAATTACATTCAAACCAAATAGTTGCATTTTCAACCAAATAGATTAATTTTCTACTAACAAAGCCGAAGAAGAATTTGTAACCAAGAAGAAAAATTGTATACCATAGAAAGACAAATTTTCAACATATTACGTAAATTTTCCAACAAATAGTTGAATTTTTAAACTTAAAAGACAAATTTTTAACCATAAATGGAGCAATTCAACTTTCATTAAAAAAATAATCTTAAATATTGAAAAAAATGAATCTTGTACAAAATAATTGAATTTTCTACGAAACTATTGAAATTTCAAGCCAAAAAGACGAATTTTCTATACAAAGCAGTTGAATTTCCAGCCCAAAAATATGAAATTTCAACAAAGAAGTTTAATTTCAACGGAATAGTTAAATTTTCAGTTGATAAAAAAATTGTTATTTCAAAAAAAAAAAAAAAAGAAAGCCTCAATAAAGTAGTTCAATTTCAAGAGTCGAAATTTTCTACTGAAATTATGAATCTTCAACCAAAAAAATAAATTCTTGAGAAAGAAGTTCAACGAAGGAGTTGAATTGTAAATCTAAGAAGATGAATTTTCAATTTAAAAAATATGCCGGACAAAGGTTAAATTTTTCATAAAACAAACGAATTTTCAAGCCGAAAATATGAAATTTCAACAAAAAAATTGAATTTTTGACCAAATAGTTGAATTTTCTACAAAATTGTTTAATTCTCAAGCGGAAAGATGAATTTCCTACAAAAGAGATGAATTTTCAACCCAAAAAATATTAATTAATAATTAAATAATTAGAATTACTTGTAATTTTTATTAATATTAGAAAAAAAACGCGCTCGATTATCTTTTTTTTCCGCTCATGCAGTTTCAAATTCAAATTCAAAATAACATGATTATTAAGTTTTTGTATTTCATAGTATCTATTATCTAAAATAAAAGACAAGAAAAACAACGAAAACGTTTCTGATAATTGATGAAAATTGATATCTTGACTTCAGAATTATTGTAAAATATTTTTTCACATAATGTAGACAACCAAACTGATACATTTTTAATGAAAAATACTAATTTCCGACAGAAAACATTGACATAATCTAAAATGGGTAAAACTTGTAAGTTTAATTCTGGAAGTCAACTGATTTATGTTTAAAATGACCGATTTTCGGTGAAAACGCTAACATGCACTATTATTGTTCAATTATTGTGAATATTCTTTAAAATGTAATGAGTTCTTTTTCACAATAGCAAATCTAAATTGTGAACCTTCTTTTAAACCTAATAAATTTTGTTTAAAATAACCGATTTTCGGTAAAAAATGTGATATATCATAAACTTGTTCAAAAATTCTTAATCTTCAAAATCTATATCTATTTCCGGTGATAAATGGAAACATAACATAATGACAATGATCTGAGAAATGTTATGATTCTTTAAATTAAAAATAACAATTATTTTCAGAAATTACATTTTTTATAGGACCAAACAAGTGTCACCATTTCAGCCTTTGGCTATCAAAAAATATTCCCCGAGGAATCAGATAAAAATAATAAATAAAATCTGCGATTTTCAGGAGACCACCGGAGTTGGAAAAAAATTAAACTTCTGTCTCTGTTTTCGAGCCTAAAAAATTTTACTCAATAATTTTAATCTGACTCTTCGGGGCAATAGTTTTTGATAGCCAAAGCCTAAAAATGTGACACCTGTACGGTTCTATAAAAAAATGTATAGGTTCGAAATAGGAGATACACGTTTAGTTCTTTCGAATTTCGGTTTATGGTTGTTTTAACTTGCGAAAAATACATAGAAAACGTTACTGGATACATTTGTTTGTATTGCAAAAAAAAAGCTAATATAAAATTTCGTCAGACTAGACGGCTGAAACTTCAATCCAATCGAATTTTTTGTTTTGTTTGCCACTCTATTAGTCAAGAGCAGATGGATCAGAAATATGACATATTTCAGCGATAGGTTCGATCTGCCAGGATTTTCTTCGCCTGATCCCATCATCCTTTTCCTCGAACAATAATTTACGTATGATCGATCTACCGATCCATAAGTACAATTATCCGTATTTATATTGCTGGCATGGTTCTAATTGCCTTGTGTAATTCTCATAATCGTAAATACACGCGTCAGAAGGTGTTGAAACTTCAGCACGCCTCAAGGAGCTCGACCGATAAATAAATCACGGCCAGGACGAGATACGTAATCTAATTCTGCGATATGGGTAGCGAGAGGCGCTAGTCGAGCCGCGAAGCGCGAAGAACTTTGGAGAACAAGGACGCTCTCGGTGAATCACCCGTTTGCAAAATTATCAAGGCACTCCCCCACTGTCGAATCTCAACACAGAAAAATCAGATAACATTTATTTTATTTTATTTTCTGCTTGCTATCAAACTTATATGTTTCTATTTCCTCCACAATGTGCAATTTATATGTTTCATCAAAGGATGCAAGAAAAGTGGCGTGGGTTGAAACGGAAAGTCATACAGTTAGTACTGATAATGATTGCCGAAACGTCGAATGTAGGTGGAAAGGAATTTACGAGGTTTGATACTATTCCAATAGGTCGCTGAGCATTATGAATGAAAAAGCAATAAAGAGACTATTAAACTCGTAAAGTGAAATGCAAATATTACATGAGCAAAGATTATTAATATATTTTGCTGTTTTTATTCGTTATTAAAATAGACATTGTTTCAGACTTGGTGTGGGTTGGTTAAAATTCAATTGAAATCTGCTATAAATTAATAACATATAATGGCGCATATGTAATTTATTGAAGATATTGTGCAATTGTAACTTGAAAATCTAGAATAAAGACTGTATATGTAATTGAATTTATACATTTGAAATTCAAATTTGATCATCGAGATTTCTCGGTAGTTATTCACCGTCAAGTAAAAGAAAGAACCTCCAGTATAATTCATCTCAGGAAATTCTTCATCGATTTGCATCAATCCTTTTAGAATTATTAAAAAGTTGCTAAAAAATAACTTCTGCATATACACATTGTTTATTAATTTAAAATGTACTATTTTTAGCAGTTCAGTCAACCTGTAGCCTACAATATTCAATGAATTTCTTTACAAATTTCAGGATAAATTGACTAGATGAAGCTCAAGAGCCATCTTTCAGGAAATTTGGAATAATTAATTGTTTTTAGAGGTATTTCACTTTTTATGCCAAAAATTCGATTTTTCAAGAGTTCGATCAACCTGTAGTTTACAATATTCAATTATTTCATTTTCAATTTTCAGGATATATCCAATAAATCAAGCTTCAGTGAAATATTTTAAGAACTCGGGACTTGTAAAATATTTCTAGAGTTATTTCACTTTTCATGCCTTATATTAGATTTTGTAGCATTTGAATCAAACTGTAACCTACACTATTCAATCGATTCATCAAAAAATTTAACAATAAATTGACTAGATGAAGCTTCAGTGTCTTTTATCAGAAAAATTTGATTAATTAATTATAGATTTATTTCACTTTTTATGCCTGATATTAAATTTTTTAACAGTCCAGTCAACATGAAGCCTATAATATTCAATCGATTCGTCTGAAGAGTTTAGAATAAATTGTCTAGATAAAAGTCCAGTGCCACCTTTCAGAAAATTTGGATTTATTAATTTTGTTTAGTGTTATTCGACTTTTAATGTCCGAAATTCGATTTTTTGAACCATTCAGTTGACTCGTAGCCTACAATAATTGATCGATTTGTCTAAAAAGTTCAGAATAAATTGTCTAGATGAAGCTTCAGTTCCAACTCTCAGGAAATTTGGATTTATTAATTTTTTCTAGAGTTATTTGAGTTTTTATGTCCAAAATTCGATTTTTTAACAATTTAATTGATCGGCCGCCTACAATATTCAATTAATTCATTCACTAGTTTTGTGATAAATTGACTAAATAGTAGATGAGGCTACAGTGCTCCAATTATTTCAATAGTTGTTTATTTTTTTATGCCATCAATTAAAATTTTGAGCAGTTAAGTCGAACTGTAGCCTCCAATATTAAATCCATTCATCTCAAATTGTTGAAGTTTAATTATCTAGATAAAGCTTCAGTGCCACCTTTTGAAAAATATCAAAAATAAAATTGTTTAGCACTTCTGTCGACCTGCAGTCTAAAATATTTAATTAACTTGTCTAACATTTTCAGGATAATATTTCTGGACAAAGCTCCAGTACCTTTCATCGGAAAATTTGTATTTATCAATCATTCTTTAGTGTTATTTCAAATTTAATCGACGTAAATCTTACAGCATTTAATTGATTTGCAGAAGATGTCCAACATAACTCGAATCCTTTAGATGAATATTTAAGAAAATGTAAAATGCAAAAACTATTCATAATTATATTTTCAAGCATAATATCAATATCAATACCAATTATACGCATTATAATAAATATTTTTAGTAATTTGAAATAAGTATTTTATTTAATAACAAACTGTATTAAAAAATAAGTGAAATCTCACTAAAACCATCTAAGATGTAAAAAATTTCGTTATATGAAAAGTTATCAGTACAATCTTCATTTTTTGTTAAATGCGAAAGTTTGCCAAGTTATTCTCAAATATATATAAATAACAGAAATTAAATTAAAAATGTACAGAAATTTTGAGCATGTGTTGAAAGAGAGAAGAAATGAAAAATTTGCAAGATTTTATCTCTATTTTTAATAATAATAATCTCGCCAAATTTTAATTTTTCCCCCCCTTAACAAATTTAAAAAATTTCTGTAAATTTTCCATTTAAGTTTAAGCTTAAATTTTATTGCTTTCAGCAATTTAAAGCTTTAAAAATTGTCATGACTCTTATCATTGTTCGTTCGAGAACATAGCTCAAATTTCGTTAAGCATGGTATTTTCGATTGATTGAGTTATCTAATTACACTTTAAAAATTCAACATTTTTTATCCAAATATGGTGAAATAAACTTCAGAAAAATCACAAAAATTGCTCCATATTTGTGATATTTAATCTGTAGAAAAAGATTTCCGTTTATTTGACGGAAAAATTGATATCAGGAACCCCAAAACACCGAAAAATATTATGTTAAAAAAAAACAACTCATAAATTTTCTTGCCATATTCTATCCGCTTGGATACATGGAATTGTTTCAGGCTTCTCGTTCGATCACCGAAGTTAAGCAACGATTGACTCGGATATACTCGGATGGGGGCCTTAGTACTAGTTAGGGAGTATTTATTCGTTTCTAAGATGGACTTTATTCTCCAAAAAATACAAACTCTATAATAATTTACAACAATCACTGCAGTCCTGAGTCCCGCTTTTAAAGGGGCCTCCAAATTCCAAAATAATTTTTGTTTACAATTTTCAATTCAGATTAATGATTTTCGTTCTTTCTGCCTAAAACTGATGTTAAAGATTTTACAATCGAGATATTCTAAACCCAGAAATGTTGAATTATTTCACGCATCATTTCTGACATTTGCTGACCATTGCAACAATACTGATGTTTCAGTTAAAGTATAAATTAATAATATAAATAAAAGGATCATATTTTCTATGTCCCGCGAGTCATCGAACCTCAAGACATTTTCTTAGGAGAACGAAAAACCATACTTTAAAATGGAAATCAGCATCTGAAGATAAAACAAAAGTCCTTCCCGAGATAAAGTATTTCTACATGAAAATAAAAAAGTTTGAATTATAAAAGTTGTACTGAGTCTTGGGCCCTGGGCCCCGATTTGCCTTAATCCGTCACAAATTATATTAAATATATTGCTGAGCAGGCTTTTCTTTTCAAATTGAATATCATATAATTGAAATCTGTCACGTCAAAAACCTAAGAATAACTAGTCAAAAAAGAATCGAATCATATTTATAATTTTTTGGGAATCTGGGTCGACTTTATTCAATTCTAAAATTTTTAATTTGCAAAATATTACGTGACAATTGAAATTATTAATAAAAAATAAAATCACATGAACAAAATTTTATTCATTTTTTCGAATTTTAAAAACGTTTGACTATCTAGGGTCCAAGACTGAAAAACAGTCAATTTTTACATTAAGGTAGTTTTATCGCGCCAAAAATAAGGACTCAGGAAGAAACAAGTTTTTATGATTTTAAGAATTGAAACACTAACATAACAGAATACAAAATGGTTTCAGATTGTAAATATTTGTATAAACCTAATGTTTTTTATTTGAAATACCCAATTTTAGATAAAAAATATTAACATAGCCTAAAATTGTTCAAAAATTGTAAATATTTTTCGAAATCTATATCGATTTCCGATGAAAAATAGATGAAAACCTAGATTTGTTCAAATTTTTTTATCTTCATTGAAATCTAATAAATTTTTATTAAAAATACCAATTTCCGATATATATAACTCTAAAAAAATGAAATGTAAAGTTAATGACTCTGAATGATCATCTGAAGAATAATGAAAATCCAAGACATCTTATTGTTTTTTCAATTAAAAATACTGTGTATTGAATTTTGGACCAAAAAAGATGACTTGAAGAAAATAGTTCCACTTGCAAGAAAATAATTTAACTTTTAACAAGATAGTTGAAATTTTAACCAATCAGCTGCATTTTTAAAACTTACGAAGATGAAGTTTCAACCAAGAAGATTAATTTTCTACAAAAAGACGAATTTTCAACTAAATCCATAACTTTTTGAACTGGTTAGTTGAATTTTGACCTAAAAAGGATAAGTTGACAACAAAAGCGTGAATAGTTAAATTTTTAAATGAAAAAAAATAATTTTCAACAAACAAAAGAAGAAAATTATCAACCAGTTAAGTTCAACAAAAAAAGATTAAAAAATTTTAAATAGTTGAATTCTCAACTAAATAAATGAATTTTCAACATAATAGTTAAGTTTTCAAACTATGAAGTTGAATGCTTTAGATCACAGTTGACATGTTGAATTTACAACTTATAAATTAAAAAAATTTCAACACGATATGGGATAGCTATATTTTCAGATGAAAAAATTAATTTTAAATGAAAAAATGAATTTCTAATAAAATTGTTAAATTTTCAAATAAGTAGTTTAATTTTGAACCAAATAATTTAATTTTCCACGAAATTGTTGTATATTTGAAACAAACAGACAAAGTTAACACAAAACAGTTCAATTTTTAACTAAAAAAAAATGAATTTTCAAAAAAACATATTTTAGTTGATATTTAAAACAAAAAAGATTTAAATTTGAATAAGAACGATTGAATTTAATCAAAGAAGATTTGTAACAAAACAGGTTAATTTTCAAGAGAATAATTAGAGTTCCAAAAAATAGTTGAATTTTTCAATAAATAACCGAATTAATAACTTGCAAAGATGAACTTTCAACCAAGAAGATCAATTTTCTACTGAACGATGAATTTTGAACAAAATACATGAATTTTCTACCAAATAAATAAATTATCATCAAGCTAGAATAATAATATACCCAAATAGGTCACTTTTCAACAAAATAGTGTTGTTTTCAAGCTATAAAGTCGGATGTTTTAGAAAACAGTCGACTTTTAAGCCGGAAAAGAAGAGCTTTTAAGAAGAAAGTTAATTTTCAATAAAAAAAGATGCATTTTCCACGAAATAGTTGAATATTCAATTAAGAAAGATACATTATCAACCAAATATAAAATCGTTAATTGTAAGCTTCAAAAACTAATAGAAAAAACGATTTTTCAACCAGTGGAATTCAATTAAAAAAGACGAATTTTCAACATAATAGTTAAATTCTCAAACTACAAAGATCAATTTGCAACCAAGAAGATTAATTTTTTACCAAAAGAAAAATTTTCAACAAAATTCATGACGCTTTTCTACTAAATAGTTGTATTTTTAACATACGAAGGAAATTTTTTCAACCAGAATCGGAATATCTAGATTTTCAGATGAAAAATTATTTTCACAAAAAAAAAAAAAAAACAACCGGTTTCTAACAATAATATAAATTTTCTTCAGTCAAGTTGATTGACAATCAAATTTTCTACAAAACAGTTGAATTAAAAAAAAAATTCTCGAGGAGACATGTTAAAATTGATATTTAAACCTAAAAAAAATTTTTATTTGGAATAAAAAAAAGTTGAGTTCAACCAAAAAAGATTAATCTTCAAGAAAATAGTTGAATCCTCAACTAAAAGAGATTAATTTTCAACCAAGCAGTTGCATTTTTAACTAAAAAGAATGAATTTCCAACCATGAAGAATTATATTCTAACGAAAGAGAAGAATTTTCAACAAAATACCTGGATTTTTTGTTGGGTAGAAATCAATTTTAAACCAAAAATAGAATAGTTCAATTTTCAGCCAAGGAGATGAATTTTTAACTGAAAATGATAAATCTTCAAAAAACATTTCCAGAAAATAAAATAAATTTCAGCCAAAAAGTTGATTTTATAACCAAGAAGATTAATTTTCTATAAACAAAGATGAATTGTCAACAAGATACATGAATTTTTAACGAAATAGTTGAATTTTCAACTAAAAAAGATAAATTTTCATCAAGAAATGGAATAGTTTAATTTTCCTCCAAAGACATGAATCTTCAACCAATAAAAATGAATTTTGAAGAAAGCAGTTTGAGTTTCAACCAAGTAGTTGAACTTTTGATAAAAAGATGACTTTTCAAGAAAATAGTTGCATTTATGACAAAATAATTACAGTTTCAACTAAATAGTAGAATTTCTAACCAAACTAGAAGAAGAATACTTTAAATAAGGGAAAAAGAATTTATGGACGGCCCCTGATATGTTAAATTAATCTGCCGTCTAAATTAATCTTCAAATTATGGTCGAGGCTAAACTTCAAGAGAGTTTGTATGTTTATGTAAGTTTATAACACGGTCGAGTCTAAACGTACGGAACTGGTAAGACACTACCTTAAATTATGTCAATATTCTCAAATGAAAAAAATTCTAAAGAATTCAATTAATGGTATTCTCATACTGGTATGAAATAGTTGTCGCAGCTCATTAATTATTGTTCGATGGACGGCCATATGAAATAATATTTATATTTTGTATTGATTATCAAAAGGGGAGGGGGTCAGCTTTATTGTTCATATTCAAAGACATTGAATCTTAAGAAGCCAAGTTTCTAATAGGCTGTAAAATAATATTTATTTAAATTGTCAATTCACAGAAGTAACTTGTTTTCTAACCAAAAATAAAAATAAGGAAGTTCCTAATTTTTCCGAGAATATTTCTCCTGAATGATTTATAAAATATTCTATATGCGTACTTTAGAAAATTAATAAACTCTGCGGTTTGGGTTTAATTTCCGGGCCTTTATTTTTCCCTATTGTTTTGTCAATTTCTAAGAGTTTCTAAGCTTCTAACGAACTCTCCCTTTTATTTAATTCGCCTCGCGTTCAAGGTATGAAGGCTGCAACAACGAATGTCCGGTTGTTCCTCGAATTCGATCACGTAGATTTTCAACGCTTTACATTGTGCAGAGCGCGTGCTATGCGTAGATCAGCGTGAATTTGTGTGGGTTCATCGAGGCGATAAACTTAGCATATAAGCGCCTTGGAGTTGGCTGCCTATAAGATCGCGCATGCGGGTGGCAAGTCATGTCCAAAGTCTTTTTCAGAGAAATTCTCCCACTCCAGTTTTGGATTCACAGGAAGTAGCTATATATCCTCCGGTGCCAGCTGGTTTTATAGGAAAACACCAATTCGTCCCTTTTGTAATAAAATTTATCAACCACATCAAAATCCTTTCAAATGTTTCATAAATTTGGATAATTTAAGATGATTAAATACTTTGTTACGGTATAGGGATATATTTCATAAGCTGGATATCATTTCTCCAATACTTGAATATTAAATTGAAAATTTATAACTGAAATAAATTTTAATTTTTGTAACATCAACCATACCGATATTTTTCGAAATTTCTGAAAATTGTTTGCTGAAGAGATCGCCTTATTCTAAGATCAATCTGAAAAATGTTCCTTCTATTCAAACAAAATTTGTTTGAATCAAAGAAATTTGTGCATTTCTGTACCAGTGCACGGTTAAAGAAAAGTTTCTTTCATTTAAACAAATTTCTTGATTACCTTTTTCTATTTGAATTAAGGAAATAGATTGTTGTTTTAACAAAATCTTTTTTTTCAAATAAAAAAATATTTGGATATATTCAACACATTCATCCCGAAATACGGGATAAGTAGTCAAATCTTCTTCATAAGTTTGGAAAGTCGTCCTAAAATTTTGGGGTGGAATGGGATTAGGATAATAAAATTTTGAAAAATTCCCCAGGAATTGTAGGAAATCTTATAAATGTTTCAAATCTTCTAATCTTGAAGTCTTTCAAAATGCTTAAAAAGCTTCCAAATTCTATTTTGAAATATTCGCAAATCTATAGTTTGTTTCATATGTTTTGAAACATTTCAAATTTTCAATAATTTAACATTATTTTCAAAACTTCTGAATATGTCTGATAATAACTCGAATTTCCCTTACATTTTTTTGAAAACCTACCAATTAAAAAAAATTGCTTTAAAATCTTCCAGATTTTTTAAAAATAATTTCGATGAGAATTCCAAAGACGATTTCGATAAAAATTTCGATGATAATTTCAATGAGAATTGCGATTACAATTAAAACGAGAATTTCGGCTTGAATTCTGATAATAATTTCACTGTAGATTTCGATGAGAATTATGGTAAGTATTTCGATGTTAATTACGACAAGAATTTCTGTTGAAATTTCGATTAGAATTACGATGAGAATTTCTATTAGAATTTTGATGAGAATATCAATAAGAAATTCTATAAGAATTTCAATGAACATTACGATAAGACTTACAATGAGAATTTCGGTTAGAATTCCGATGAGAATTTGGACGATAATTTCGAAGAGAATTCCGACGATAATTTCGGTTACAATCTCAATGATAATATCGATGAGAATTCCCATGACATTTTCTATGAGAATTTTGATGAGAATTTTGATGAGAATTCTGCAAAATTTCCTGTGATGTTATATTAGAGTTGTTTGTCGAAAATTATTGGTATTTTTGACAAAAAATAATTATATTTCGACGAATATTCATAATTTTCCAAGAAATTTAAGGTATGTTGGTGTTTTTGACCTAATAGTTTTATTTTTAAACAAAGAATAATTATATTTATGTTATTCTAATAAGTCTTTCTTTTAATAATAGAATCAACAAACTTCAAGAATTTCAATTTTAAGTTACATTGGAATTCGAATTTGAAAATTGGCATTTTCGAACAAATATCATTATAATTTAAACAAGATTTAAAATCTTTTAACACCTTTGGATTATGTTAGTGTTTTTTGTCAGAAATGTTTGGTGTTTTGAATACAAAATTATTAGATTTCAAGGAATATTTAAATTTTTTCGACAACTTTAGGTTATGTTGCCCGTGTGGAAAAATTTCGTGGCGCTGTTTCTGTCTAGTCCGGGCGCGCCACAGGCTGACTGTCCAGCCGCTAGAATATCATGTAATTCTCGGATCGGCTCGTTTCTATACAGATCGTCTATTTTGATAGAAAATGAGTAATAATTAAATGATATAATGATTTTCCACGATATAAAAGTCGAATATATAGATTCTGCAGTTAATTGAAATATTAGAAAAAAGTTTTCTACACAAAAAATGAAAAAATAATTTTCTGTAAATCTTGTACATACGCCGGGTGTCGTACTTTTGATGGAACTTCATCTTATATTGCTATAACATTGTCCCGTCACCTTAACACACTCAGCCATCTAAAACTTAACATTTTTTAATTTTTGTCGGATATGAATTTCAATTTATCACATCGTAATATTTATTTCAATAAACCAGGAACAATTTTTAAACATTGAAAGTGCTTGATATGTGAACAAATCATTAAAAATAATAAAGTTTGTATGATTATACTTGCGATTAGGTTACGAATTAATTATTGTTCATTATTCTTGATAATTAATACGTTAGGCTTAATTATCATTTACGCATTCAATAAATAATTAAAATAAATAAAATGAAGCATTCATGTTTAAATTTGATTTTCTGGAATATTATAATTATAATACACAGCATTATACTTATTATAAATGTATTATAAATTTATTGTAAATTTACTATAATTCAATTGAAAGAAACATGTTCAAAATATTCTTAAAAAAATCGTTGTTAAGAATACAGTTCGTATATTAAGATTTCAATCACCTTCAATAATTATTTTTTATTATCCTAAACATGTAATACGCTACATTTAATTATCACTTGATCATTTATGCCATTATGTATTGTAATTTCCTAAATCTTTTATTGAAAAATCGTTATTTTTTTAATTTGCTTCTGTAATTTTTGTTCAAGTCCAAGCCGTGATTCTGTCTAGAAACCAGCTAGAATGTGGACAGTCTTTATATATTTAAATTCGTAATGAACTCCAAGATAGCGCAAAGACAGGAACTAGCCAGCAGAAAGGTTTGAATCAAACACGCAGCAAAACTAGACAGCGCCAGGCTAGTATTGCGTGAATATACAGGCTCGAGAAAAACTGTACAGGCTTTTGCATGATACAAGAGCGCCACGACATTTTTTCATACGAGTGGTGTGTTTTACCTGAAATTTATAGTTTTGGAAAAAATTCATTACTTTAAAATCAATAAGTTTTGTTTAAAATAATCACATTAACAAGCTTGAAATTTTTAGCGTGTATTATGATTGCAATTTTTAATAACAAATCATTAGACTTCAAAGAATATTATTAATATTTAAACAATAATAGCAAGTTATGCTATGTCACGTTATGTTATGTTATGTTGTGTTGTGTCACGTCACGTCATGTCATATGTTATGTTATGATCGTAATGTCACAAAGAAACTTTTCATTGCTGTCACCAATTAATCTAATAATTTTGATTTTTGCCGGCCCATCCTATCGAATAATAATAGCAGGTTGTGTGTGTATTTTTATCTAAAATTCGGAACGATTTCTCAAATTAAAGGAAAACTGTTTTGTGAGTCCTTAATGATAAATCTTCGCTGAAAGGCGTACAGCAAATAAAGAAGTAATATAAGTATGAAACACAACGACCTTCTTGTAGAAATAACCCTCAAGATAATGATTATGCAAAAATGCAAATGCTTTAAATTGAAGAAAATAAAAACGTGATTCCTGTCTTTTGTTCCACGGGTGCAATAAAATGTCATCGTCAATTCCGAATCGTAGTATCGCAGCATTGGAATAACGCACTCAGCCTCTTTTCATGCGACCTTCATGCTCGAAGTACTCGAATTTGAGTTCTTAATCAAGAATTCATATGCATTCTCAAAGTTTATGCGGTATTACGTATTCCGGGTACGACGCGGATTTCACCAGCCTCATCTAAAAGAGAGATTCATATTCCCGGATTTCCCAGTGAATTTTCGAAAGCGTTTAACGTGAAAGAATTCTAATCTTACGGTATGCGCGACCAACGCACACAATATTTTTGCCTGTTGGAAAAGAGAAATTTGCATGCGTCGGTTTGAACTATGGCACAGTGGCTAACAATTCCTGGAGGCAGAGTTCACCAACAAGAGATAACGAACATTATTCGTGAATTAAAATATCTGCGAGATAAAAGTGGAATCGTTTAATTTAACCAGCCCATAATGTGTTCGTGCTGGGACTGATCAAATTCTTCCGATGCAAAAATAACAGCAGCAAGTTATTTACAAAAATGATTTTATCACTGAATTTAAGTAGAGTCAATTTAAGTAGTAAAGGAATTTCAGTAGTCAGTGCCTTTTATGCACAGACAGTATAAAGCAGTGCCTATTAGGGTGGTTCTTATTTATACTTGGTGAAATTTTCAGGTTTTCATAGCTCTGGGAAGGAACCTTTATATTTTCGTTCGGGTGTCCGTCTGTCCATCGCAATTCTTTCCGAGAAGGGAAAGTGAGGGGAACTCACAACTCACAAGGGGTTGAGAAGAAGGGAAATGAGGGGAGGGAAAGTTGGAGAAGTGGTGGGAAATAAGAGGAGGGGAAGTAGGAAAAGTGAGAGGAAATAAGGGTGGTAGAGGAAGCAGTTGGGGAAGGGTGGGTAAGGGAAGGTAAGTATAGGGAGGAGAAGCGGGGGTGTGCAGGGGGAGCAGGGTTAGAAAAGTATGGAAGGTGGAGACTTTACTGACTTATTTACGTCTTATTAGGCTACGAAACCCTTCGTTGACTAATTTTTGTTTAGAACTTTTCTGCTCTCATCCCCCCCCCCCACCTTCTTGTAAATATAATGTTTAAGCCCAATGAAATGTTACAAATAATTCCGCGTTTTATTATATTGTTCATAATTCGACGGAGAATAAGAATCGCTATTAAATTTTGCGAGTTAATGATTTCAAGCCACTCTTACAAGTATGGGTCCTGAAAGAAAACTCTATGAGTGACGAATTTTACTTAATACTGTGGATAATTAACGCTTTTTGAAAGTTTTTTCTTTATAAATGATCAATACTCGGTCATTTGAGAATAACCAGCCATCTGTTAGATGATTTTCAATTGTTTGAACAATTTCAATTTGTTGAAACATTTGTTTTTCAGGTAAGTCGCGAAATAAACGTATTTTCTAGACATTATGAGTTCTTTAATGAATTATAACACTGAAATAATTTGTTCAAATAATATTCAAATTAATATTATACTCAAACAAAATAAATTTGAGTAAATAATTCAAATTTGTTTGAACATTTACAAGTATTCTTAGAAAACAAATTAGTGCTCAAAAATATAAAAATCTGTCGGAAATTTGGCGAGATAAAGTGTATTTGAATAAATACGTATTATTTAAATAATTATAAATTTATTTTAAGAAATTATTTTATCGTCATCATTGAATAAAGTACTCATGACGTCTAGAAAATACGTTTATTTCGCGGCTTACCTACAAAAAATGTTTAAAGAACTTAAAATTGAGTTTAAAACAGTAAAATTACGTAAAATTCAGATTTGTCCCTTATGAGGTTTCTTTGGGGACCCATAAGAGTGGCTTAAAGTCATTTACCCTCAAAATTTATGATTCCTTTACATCCTCTCATAAGTTCTGAATAATATACTGAAATACGGAATTATTTTCCATACATTATAGCGTTTAAATATTAAACTTACAAAAAGCTGACTTTTTCCCATTTTAAATCATTGGGAAACTCAGTTCAACGTCCTATACAAGAAGCAATCATTATTATCCATATTCATGACACATGCCAATTCTCTATTTGTTTATATTGCAAAGAATAAAAATTTTGAAACTTTTTCTTTGTTTTTACAATTAATTACCTTTTTTCAGTTTGTTTAATATTTATGAGTTATATCGCAAAATTTTTACAAATGTCTTCAATAATTCTATAAGTGTGTAACTTGAAAGCAACAAACATAAAAGTTAGTGGATATAAAAAAATTTAAAAAGAAACACAATATAAATATAAAAATTTCTAAAAGTGGATAATATTCCAAAAATTTTCATGAAATTTGCCTAATCCCTGTAGAAAATTCACAAGTAAAAAATGCACTGCATTTTATTGGCGAATATTGTCTACGAAATCTTAGCGAAAATTCCAGAATTTTTTCACAGTATACTCATCGAGATGTCATAAAATAAATATAAAAATATCTCATGGACAATGTTAAGAAAAATCTTTGATAACAAAGATGATCTTAGTTTAAAATGACCTTTTTTCTATAAATATCGTCGATTATCCAAACAAGATTGATGTGCGGAAAATTACTGTCTGCGCAACGAGACGGCGAATCGCGTTTACATCCGCGATTCGTATTTTACTGCGCCTTTTCTTTGGAAAATGGCAATCACGCGTGCATGTTAATTTCATAGCAAATTGGCACATTCGACATTATCGGTCTGAGAACAAATTACGTGGTAAAATCAGATGTAGATTGTAAACGAGTGTGATTGATGTGCTTGATCGTAAAATGTTCATTATTGTAAATTCTATCCATTCATGACTCATAATTACTTATTGTATAAAACAGGAAAATTAATTTTCTTCATGAAATTTCAACAAAATACTATTTATTCATTTAAATTCATTGACCAGAAAGTATATGACCGATTTCATATAAAATCGGGCAGTTTGACACTGGTGATGTCACGGAATTGTTTGGGTCTGAAATATATATGAGAGAAGTATTTTTTTACCAACAATTTTTTTTTATCAACTTAGGCGTAATTGAATATTTAGGTGAATACTAAGAAAAATCACAAAAATTATATTTAAAAAGTTTTATCTTGGGAAAAAATTGACATAATTTAATTTTCTTTGCGGCAACTTTTAGCGAAATATGCGCTTTTTAGATTCCTCATAGAAACCTAAAAAGTTTCAAAAATTACTAAAATGGCGTAAATTTTTTGGAAAAACTAAAAAGTGAATTTTCCAAAAAGACCACATTTGATTTTTCTTTAGATTCAGAGTAATATTAGGGAGACATCTGTGATATTGGTCCTCGCTAAATTATTTCTTTTGTACAAAAAAAACCTATTTTTTTAAATATAAAATAAATTTGTCTTTAACTTTCTTAGCAACAGAGTACTTAAATGAAAAGAAGAAGACAAAACAGAAGATGCAAAACTCGTAAAAAAGTAAAATTAATGAAAACAGATCAGCAAAAATAGAATTTTCTTATTTAAAATCGAAATTCTGTAAATCGACATTGTTAGAAATATACTGAAATTTACAAAGTTATAACGTTACAAAAGCAACTTAAAATTTACGAAATTTTCGATCATTTGAAGTAACGGAACCTGACATTTACAAAATTTGTAACTGAATGATCCTAAGTTTTTCATTAAATTACAAAATTGTAACGGAATTCTCGTTGATTCATCCTAAATTTCAAAGAAAGTTTCGTTATTTTTTATTGCATTTAACGGCAGAAAAGTACCGCTACTCGAAACGTAAAACTTTGTTGTTACAAGTTTAAGAATTTTCAGATACAATGTATCAGAAAATTCCGTAACTGTAACTGAAAATTGCAAAATTTGTAACTTATTTTTCCAAAATTAGCCTAAATTTACGAAACTTGTAACTTAATTTTCCCAAATTTATCACAATTTTCCGAAAATCCTCATCGGGATGACATAACTTTGTCGAATAAAGAAAAATCCCGAATGTTAAAAGATACCGAATATATAATTACCGAAAGACAAAATTCGTGAAAACTAAAAAATTCCGAAATTTGCAAAAAAATCAAATAAAACTACCGAAAATATTTATAAACAAAATCGAAATATTCCAAAATGAAAAAATTTTTGAAATTAGTAAGTTCCCAAAATTCCAAATCATCGATGTTTCTAATTCCACCCAAAGAACTATATTTAATATTTGTATCGGCTAAGATAATGTTGTATTTTACAATAAATTAATTTGACATTTTTGGCAATTCAAACTTTCATAGTTTTTCTAGTTACAAAATTTCTCACTTTAGATTTATTCTAATTTCGTTACTAAATATTTTTGGTAGTTTTCTTTTTTTTCTGTAATTTGAAGTTTCGACAATTTTCTAGTTTGGTGATTATATTTTTGGTATTTTTAACATTCAGTATTTTTTTAAAAAAGTATGCCATCTCATATAATTTAGGCTTCTTTAGGACAATATATCAGAAAATTCCTTGGTATTAAATCAAAAAATCTTATATTGCTTCGAAATTTTCTGGAAGCTCATAAAAACCTATACATTCTTCTGAAACACCATAAAATCCCTCAAAATATTTTCAAATACTTTGAAAAACTTCAAAATCATTCCAAATGCCTCATATTGTTTTAAATCTCAAACCTTTCCAAATTAATTATAATCCTTTTGGATGTGCTGTGTAATTTCTTCAAATATTTTGGAATACTTTGATAATCCCTCAAACCTTTTAAAATACTCATCAATCACCAAAACTTCTTTGTCATCTACTACAATCTTAAAAAGTTTTATATGACCTGAAATATTCTGAAACCCATTAAAAATTCTTTGAAAATCTCTCAAAATCTTTCGAAATTCGTAGACATTCTGTGAACATCTTTGAACTTCTTTATAATTCTCTACAGATTCTAGAAATAATTTGAAATCGTTTGAAATCTTATTTTCATCTTCTTCGATTGGTTAAAAATGCCGAAAAATCCTTTGACATTCCTTGAAATCTACAAAAATCACTTAAAATAATTAGAAATCCCTCGAAATATTCAGAAATACTTCGGAAACGTTGTAGTTTCTTAAAACTTTTAAAAACTCAAAAATATCTTCTGAAATCTTCAGAAATCATTGAAATATTTAAAATCTTTGAAATCCTAATATCTGGTGTACACACAAAATTTGAAGGATCAATCCCTCAGTATTGGAGAATTACCAGCAATGAATAATATTTTTTTATTTCATGAAATTAAGTTTAATCTCTTATCAAATTAGATAATTTGAAATCTGTATTTGCAAGGACAACGAAATATTTCGCTTCCATAGCGATCTCAAATAGTAGTAGGTTTCATGTTTAAATTTTAAGGGTCAATAATTAAAATCATCATTTAAAAGTCAATCAGATTTTCAACAACAATAAGTCCGACATTTTTTATAAATTTCGTTACACCACTTTTTTTAGGTAGGTTTCCGTAAATTTTTTCTAAATTCACCTGAATATTCAAGTATCCCTAAGTTGATGAAAAAAATTTTTGGTGAAGAACAAAAAAATGAGTGTCAGACTGTCCCATTTTATATAAAATCGGTTAAATGTTAAAAATTGAATAAAGAATTTTATTAGATGATCTAATTATGGATTAAAACTATAGTATCAATTTACTTGAATGACCTAGGCAAATAGATATTTTTCTACCTTTCTGGTAATTTAATTTATAAATTGCAATGAAAGTATGCTATGCAAAAATCAATAATAAGAGAAGGGGATATGAAGAAACAAGTGTAATCAAGCGACGTTTAAAGTAAGTCAGTGCTAATTGCAGTGCAATGTTGTGTATAATTATTGCGCCAATATTTTGCACATGTATATTTTCCCACTTTCTGACTGATGAGGACGACCGATTTCTTAGATCATCGGAACTGGCCTGGGAAGATATTTGCATTCCGAGAGGCATCGGTGATGCAAGGTTTGATTAAGATCATTACAGGTGATACGCAGATCGTCATCGATCGATCCGCCTACAACGATTTACTCGCGAAGGACCGATTTAACGCCCGGATAAGATCAGTAATTTTTCTTAAAGGGAAACTATACTCTTTTTGATGTGCAAATACCAACTCTGAATGCTATGGGATTTCGTAATTTTTCACCACTTAAAATTGAACCAGTATTTTCACTCAAACATGTTACCTAATAATAATTAGGCCATTTCCGTAATATGATAATAATGTTCTGACAATGTTAATAAATACATAATTAAGATGGATATTTATTGCGGACCGAGAAACCGTGAATTTGTAATGGAGAATTTAGGAAAATGTCTGCCTTGCCTAAAAATTTTTTTTTATTATTGTAATAAGGTTGCAATATATTAAGATAATAATAAGCTTGAGAAGCTCAAATTGAGGTTCGATGTAACATTCGACACACTTTTTTTCTTAGACCCAAAGATATAATCATTATTAAATAGTTGGGTTAATTATTATTAATCCAAGGGCTGCTTGGATTTCGGAACGTTACTCAAACAAGAAACTTAAAAAGTACACGTATTCAAAGGCGGGCGAATTATTTAGATTTGAACAAAGTTTAAATTAGTGACTTGTAAAAACTATTCAATTTTTTTGGTTTCAAACGACCCTGCGAAAAATTTCGGACTTTTAAACAGTCATATGAATCATATGAATTCATTATTGTTGTTTTCATTGTGAAGACATTATTTCTGTATTCATTTTGATCAATGAACACCTGTTATAATTTTTGAAAAGTTTATTTTATATACAAAGTATTGTTACACAATTCTCTTTTCAATTTGTTTATGAGTATTAAGTACCCATAAATAAAAAATCTTTTCATTTGCTTCCTATTTAGCGTATGAAATAAGTCAAAATGCTTATGATTTAAATTTCTGTAACGATCGGAACGTTATAAATCGAATTCAATATAATATCGATTCTATATTATTGATATTGATGATATTAGATTATTAATATAAGAATATTGAAACAATGATTGTTGAAAAACTTGATCTGCCCATATAAAATCAGAAAAACGTGTAATTTTGTTGATTTAGAAGTTTCTAGACACATCCTACTTAAAATTTTTCAGTTTTCTATGCTTGCTATTCAAAATCACCCGCTGAAAAAAATGATTTAATTATTCTCAATATACGCAAATTTTTAAGGTTTCTACTTTAAAATTAACGAATTTGGCCATTATAGTCTAAAATTTGCGTAGGTTTCAAATTGGAAATGGTAACGGGTTTATTACTCTTTATCAGACACTGACGAATTTTAGGGAGTTTCAGATTTACACTTTTTAAACTTCAAAACTTTCTTAAGGTAAATATCGAGCCAAAAATCAGATCTTTGAAAAAAATAGTTTTCCTAAGATTTTAAGAATCAAAATAATATTAATAATGACGTAATTTCAAATAAAAACTTTTTAAAACTTTCGAAAAGACATTTATTCTAACAGTGTTTTTTTGCAATGCAATTTTTTCGTACTATCGCTTCTTATCAATGTCCAAAAAATGGTTGAATTTTGATACAGGGTGGGTTATTTGTTCAGGGAAAAAATTCTTGACAACCCTACTCTTTCTAATTTTGAAAGTACATTTTGTTATGGCTGAGATCGTTGAAATAATTTGTTTGTAAGAAAACGTTATTTGAACAAACAAATATATTTGAAGATTATTTCTTTGTTTTCAAAATTGAAAACGGTAGAGTTGTAGAGAATCTTATTCCTGAAGAAAGACATGATTTACTATAATTCAACCATTTTTTTTAATGAATAAGAAACGACAGTAAAAAAAATTCATTCGCAGAAACTTTTCTTTTTATTATTATTTTTCGTAAGTTTTGAACTTTTTTCGTTACCAATAATATTTTTTCTTCAGTAATATCATTTTAATTCCTACAATCATAGAAAACTTTTCTCTCCTCAAAC
Source organism: Andricus grossulariae (assembly GCA_011634705.1). Classification (NCBI taxonomy): domain Eukaryota; kingdom Metazoa; phylum Arthropoda; class Insecta; order Hymenoptera; family Cynipidae; genus Andricus; species Andricus grossulariae. The sequence continues at coordinate 23,839 of JAABKJ010000986.1, forward strand.
CGGATTTTTGGCACGAGAACTACCTTAAAATCTAATGAACTTTCCGTTTCGAGATTTTTCAGCTTCATCGCTTTAAAATATGAATTTTCAAAATTTTGAAGAGCTTTTCAATCTTTAAGAAGGGATGGACAGTAATACGGAATTTTTCGTGAAGCTGACCAGTCAAGTATAGCGCTAGGGCTATTATTACGGAATTTCCTGTAATGTTAGCCCTAAACAGCTGAAAAAAGGAGTTAGTACGTCTTACGATAAATTCTGTAACGGTAAATAGTTTGCTTTAAAAATGATGTTCTTCTTTATATTGAAAATAGTTTGAATTTAAAAGTTAATTCAAAAATAATCTTACATTTCAACATGCTTACACTTTTTATGTGTTAATTTTCAATGCCCTAAATTTCAAATTTGAACATTTTATTTTATGGTTTTTAAAACTTGTGGTTTTAAATTGTGCAATTATGAACATCTTATTTAAAAATCTTTTTTTTTTTGCACCTCAAACTGTAAATTGCCTGATTATGAAAGTTTTCAATTTTAAATAATTTAACTATAAAGTATTTTAAGTAGACATCGCGCAATCGCCTTCTTCCGCGTCTTTAGAAAAATTAAAAAAAAAGGAATACGCTATTTAACTGAAAATAAGTGATCAGATTTGAATAACCAAGGAAAAATGTTGCAAACCGAGTATCTATTTTGAAGTTGAAAGTAGACACTATACATATAGATAAGTAATAGATAAAAAAATATATATATAGAAAACTGGCTCTAATCGAAATATTTTAAAAACCTCTTTATAGTAAAAAAAACCTATTTTGTTAATTTTTTGTTAGAAACAGTACTTCAAGGTGGAAAAAAATTGTGTTGTTAATTTACCATGTCAAGTCGACCTTTCATAGTGAAGGACTGCTTTGAAAGAATGAAATAGAAATGGAAAGGGAAGGAGGAGCAGGTCGGAAGCGTGCTCTGATTCCCGAGTCCCGCACGTTGCGAAAATACGCGGGGCTTATCGTTCATTGCGAAAAAAAAATAATAGTGACCTGTTGACAGACGGGTAATTCTAGTAATCGGCTATCGTTGTCTCGTGACCATTTATGGCTGCGCATACATTAGAACGGATCGTCTCGCGTTAGGTGCACGAGCTGCAATATCTCACAATAATAATTACTTAACTTCCCCGCGTACTCATTTCCAAAGGACTGACGGCTGCAAACAAATGCTCTTTCCTTCGTTCGTGAGACGATCATTTAATATCATTTTTAATCATACTGCTTCAGTCCGCATTATGAAAACCTTTCACGAATTGAGAAACTACATCTGTAATTTAGGACTATCAAATAAGACAAAGGATAACGTCATGTGGAAATTAATTCCTCCCTGTACACCGGATACTCCGGCACAAATCCAGGAATTATAGAATCTTTTTAAATGCATATAAATCCGGTTAAAGTCGAAATAAATTGAGTGAAAACGAATGGTGAAATTTAATATGGGAACAGGAAACACGTTGCAACAGTGGCGGGATGGAAACATGGATAGAAAGAAATGGAAGGTGAATTCTGAGATGGAGCAGAAATTGACATGCATCCAGCATTCGATATGCCGGTCGGATAAAAGAGACACCCTGAGACAATAGCTGTCGCCCACGAACCCTTGCACATCCGGTGCGTTTTCATGGAAGCTTTCGAATGCCGTATCACATATCAATTGCGGATCTACTCTAAAGGCCCCACTTTCCATGAATAATACAAAAATTATGCAGCCAATGTCTGTCAGAAAGATAAGTTACACTTTTAAAGCAACTTTTTTTTCACTTTTTCTCTACAACAAGGCTTATTCTAAGGATATCGTGTAGTTATAAAGAAATGGAAAGTTAACCTGATAAGTTTGTGTTGTTCAAAATTAAGGTCTTCAGTCTTCATTGTTGAGCGCATGGAATTTAAAAACATAGTTAAGCATTTTTCTGAACAATGTATTGAGCTATGTATTACTATTTATATAAATATTTATCAACAAACCACTAGCAACGGACAGTCACTACTCCTAGAAACGATACAAAATTCCCATAAAATCAGTCAATAATAGCACAACAACTTATAATATTCGTCGACAACAACCAGTGAATAAAATTAAATAACAACCCATAGCATAGTTTAAAAACAGTGCTTAGGACCAGACAATGTAACCCTTAGAAATGGGAAAGAACAACTTATATCATTGGTGCAAATAACAACCCTGGGCAAAATGCACTCAAAAACGCAACAAACAATAAATAATTCTTGCAACGTACATTAAAAACTTCTAGTAACAGTCAATGATACCCATACAATCAGGTAATAACAACTTATATGAATGGTAAATAACAATTCCTAGCATTGAAAAATGAAAAAGTCCAAAAATGATGAATAAGAACCCTAATAATAGTCAACAACAACCCCTAACAATAGGTGATAACAACTTCTAGCAAAAGTCAATAATGCACACATAATCAGGCAATAACAATATAACAACTTCTAGTAACAAAATATACAACCCATATAGAATTGGTCAATATCAAATCCTGGCATGAGTCAATAACAATCATTAAAAATGGACAATAAAAACTTCTAACAATAGTCAATACTACCCACATAATCAGTCAATAATAATATAACAACCGATAGCAATGGTTAATAACAACCTAGAAACGGAAAAAACATTATCTAGCAATGTTCAATAAAAAACCTCTAGAATCAATTATAAAACCCTAGCTACAGCTAATAACCTTATGGCCCATTCTAGCTTAGGAGATATTCGCGTTTCTCTATGTCCAGGTGAAAATTATTATTTTCGGATTTGAGTGGCGCAGGATACTACGAATTATGTATACTGAATCTATTGGCCTTATAGCCTTGTCCTGAAAATAACCGAAATATGGTACATTTCATGTTCGAAGAAAACGTATAATACGTGCGCTTATTGCACTCCCTAACTTTGGATGCCTCTTTCTCGAAAATCGGGTTTTTCAAGTACCAACTTCACAAATGCCCCGGTGACTGGGTTTTCCATCTAAAGTCTCCTTTAATCAAAATTCTTCGCAACGGTCAATAACAACCCTCAGAGACAATCAACAACAACCTTTACCAACAATAAATAACAACCAATAGCAAAGATAATAACTACCCTTAGAAACTGTTAACAAAAACCCCTACAAAATTAAAAAATTCCGAAACTTTGTTTTCATCAAGTTGAAGCTTCTTAAGGAACTGTAATTTAAGTGAAAAAAGCTTTCATTCGAAACGCTATAAAGCGAATGCTCGTTTTCTACAACACCCTTTCTGATCTACAGCTCGATTACTCTTGATAGGAAATGTAAACTATCATAGGATACATTCAGCAACAATGATTTGAGAAATAAGGCATGTTTTATGTGTTTGAGCAGTTGCATCGATATGGCCCAACAACTTGGCTATCGTTCGGAACAGTTTCGAACAGTTCTCTGGACTCGATTCCACTATCTGCGATCGCACTCCAGCAACCAATTACGTTTCCTGAACCGGAAAACGTCGGGTCTGTGATGCTCCCAGCCTTAAATTATAAATCAGAAGATAATCCTTTCTTTCTCGCTCTCTCCTCTTTCTTATCTGTGTCTCTTAGTCTCTCAAGTCTTTCTTCAACAGGCGAAGAAAGACCAGACATCGTGAGGGCTTTCAAGCTCGTACATCATTTAAGTTACGCCTCCAGTATTTGCTTAGTCGTGCTTGGGAGGCGCGGATAAGGCAGAGATGAAACAATTAATAATCTCCGGTGCGCGTGAGGCCACGAAACACCATCATGGGCCAGATGGTCGACCAAGGTGCTTCGATGATATTTCTCTTTATGCTCTTACACCACGTCTCTCTTATAGTTTATTCGATAAATCCCTTTCAAACTTTAATGAATTTTCTCCAAAGTGGTCATTAGTCAAGTAATCAAATAAATCCAATAATGTTTTTTTCAAAAACTGTCTCCTAAAAATGATAAGAATGATTCTGCGATCTCAAGAATTGAGAAAACTTAATTATATCTGGTGATTTCATCATTTATTTATGGTTGCTATAAAAGTTTACATTCGATATGAATGCAATGTTATAAGTATGAATTTATTGGGATAATTTGAATAACAAAATCAATTTTGCCGCAAAGCTTTCACGAACTGGACTAATAAAGTGTAGCAAACACATAATTCTGACATGGTGCAACCTATTTTTTTTATCGCAGAGTTCAAGGGATACGCGAACATGCAATGTGCATCTGAAAAATGTGAACCCGTAGGGAACATCTCTCGGAGCTGGTCTGGATATCTTAATTGTCCAGTAAAAATTAATTACTGTAACGCCCATCGTGTTTCGTACAACGTTTTGGCCGTAAAAATCATCCTTAGGCGTTTTCATGAAAATGAACTGCCTTAGCCCACGCACGTTCAAGAAGCAGGCGTTTCTTATTCAATAATATTTAGATTGCAAGGATAATAATCACTCGCGATTAATTAAAAAAAATTAACATGTTCGATAATTTAAATTCACCAAAACCGAGGCTTCTTTATATAAAATAGCTACAGTGGTTCGAAAATTCTCGTGAATATATATTAAGAAATATGAACGAATTTTAATACATTTCAAGTAAAGTACCGATTCAAGTTTCAAATCATTCCGTTTTTAAACTTTCAATCTGAAATTATTCTTCTTTTTTTTAATTCTCTCAATTCAATTTAAGACGTTCTCAATTTCCATTCTTTAATTTTTTCAAACTCAGACCTCACATTCTTCAATTTTTAAGGTCTTCAAATTAAAATTTTACTTATGTTCCAATCCTACTCATCTTTAAAAGTTTTGAATTTTTAATTCATTAAGTTTATCGAGGCTGTTCAACGCAGCTTTGAATTCTTCCAAATTTCAATCAGAAATGATTTAATTTTGAATGCTTTTCACTTAGCATAGTTTAAATAATTTATACTATGACCAAATCTATTTTAAATTTGGCAGGTTCTTCAGTTGAAGTTACAGAATCTCTTGGGGACTAAATATGTTGTTTTCTAGAGGAAATTAGGAGACACGTATTTTTCCGATTTTCAAAACAAAATTTTTTTAGGAAGTTATGATTATTTTAATTTTGTGCTATGTTTTTCAAACAACACAATTTTTTTTTTTTGATATCCGTAACTTTTTATTGAATTGAGATATTTATCGTTTTCTGTCTGCGTCTGAAATCCTTTATTGTCTCATTTCAAAAGCCTTCGGGAAATTAAAAAAGGGTTCAAATTTAAGAAAATTGCGCTGGTTTTTCTGAAAATATTAAAATTCGATTTTCTCCAAGAACCACACTTATATTTTTTGAAACAAAACAAAAAATATTTTCTGGGAAATCCAACCTTTTTTATTCTTCCCGATAGTTTTCAAAAGTTTCTGGTAATGAAAGAAAGGCATTCTATTAGGTTTATGGCGGCTATACCAATTTGGAGGCCTGAAGGACTTTTTCCCTAAAAATATATTTTTTTAATTTTTCTCGTAAAAGATGCAAGGATCGCGAAAGAGCAGGAGGTATTTTTCGAATATATTTTTAAACGTGCAAACTTTCGACTCAAATTTTTTGTTGTTTGTCCTTCTTTGCGAGAAAAATGGGAAATTGCTATTTTGTTAATTTTGAACCTTTTTTAAATTTTCTGGTGGATTTCGGAAGAAAGCCTTCATGTAAATCAGGAAAAACGGTCAATATCTCAATTAAGTCAAAATTCGTAGACGTTTAAAGAAAACATTTGTAGTTTTTGAAAAAATAGAGCATAACATTGAAATAGGCATAACTTCGTAGAAAAAGTTTCTTATGCAAATCAAAAAAATATCTATAGCCTAATTTCCTCTAAAAAACAACACATTACATTCCCGAGAGGTTCTGCGACTTCAAATGTAGAACATGCCTAGTTTGAAATGGATTCGGTCCTATGCAAAATTTTTTCAGAATACGTCAAATGATTTTCAATTATCTGAAGATTACAGAAAATTTATAAAGAGTTTCAAAATTAAAGGTTTTTGAAATTGATACGGTTTTAAAGTTAGAATATTGCAATAATTACACAGTAAAAAATAATACTGAAAATCAGTACATGTTAACATTTTTGTGAGCTTAAGGTGAGAGGAACATTTTAGCACAAATTGGTTGGAATTGAAAGTCACTAACTGCATTTTTGAATTTAATTATACGTTTTATTACATTCAGATAAACTTTACTTGAACCCAGATCAATTTTTGCTCAATTTAACTTCACTTCTAAGGTCAAAAAATTTGCAAGTGTAAGAACGTTGAATCTTCTTTTTTATTGTGTTTTGAAGGTACTTATCACAAAATTAAATTATTAAATTAATAACTATCAAATCATCGATATCTTCTGCGCATTTTTCACGATAAAATGCTCCATAATCAAGTGCAGATTTAATTTTTTCGGAAGCCACACGCAATCCTATATGGACCGGAAGATTATGGAGTCCGTGGTTCCTGGAAGCAAGTATCGACACATGAGTAATTTTACTGATGGAAAGGGGGTTTAAGAAATCTCGGGGTATGGGAGTCTTGAGTTTCGGTTCAAAGGTTCGCGATTATAACATTCCGGGCATGCCATTTCGTGTTCATCAATTCGGTACGCCGCTCAGGCCGCGGCTTTGCTCTCGCCACAGAGCATTCTTCTACGCTGGATATTTATTTAGAAACAGGATCCACTCTTCCGAGTGTGTTTATGTACAAGCATCTTCCTGGAAAAACCCTTTCCTCAATCGCAACAGCCAATTTTCTTGCACTTTAGAAAAATTGCTTGTGAAAACCGAGGAGGAAACACCAGTTTTGCCAATGACCGGGAATTTTCCCAGTATTCAAGAAATTTTGATAATGTCAGGAACATTTTGAGAAAATTTTTCAGAAAGTAATATCCAAAAATAATATACTCTGGCTATAGATGATGATTTTACAGTAAATCAATGCAAATTATACGATTAAACAGTTCATTAGAATGCGCTGAAACATACGCTTTGTCTAACTCTGAGAACACTGGAAACACCTCCTAAAAATGCGGACTTGCAGATGTGGATTCAATGGGTTACTTCCAATTATACTGGATTACTCTCAAATATCCCTTCATACTTTTTAACAAAATGTTTGAATTTTCAACCAAAAAGATTAATTTTGTACCAAAAAAAGACAAATTTTCAATAAAATACATGAATTTTCAACGAAGTAGTTAAATTGTCAACATAAAAGATGAATTTTCAACTGAAAAAGATAAAGCTCTCACTAAAAATTGTATGTTCAAATTTTCCGTTAAAAAATTAATTTTCAACAAAAAAACGACTTTTCATCAAGATAGTTACATTTTCAAACGAAGACACAAATTTGTTGACCAAAAGATTAATTTTCTACTAAAAACGACGCGTTTTTAATCAAACACATGAATTTTCCAGGGATGGGGTCAACTTTTCACGTAGCCACTTTACACGTTCGCAATTGTGCACGTCATTTGTCAGGCCGACAACTGTGCACGTACCAACTGAACACGTGCCATCTGTGCACTTTCACAGTCGTCACTTTGATAAGTGTGCACGTGCATAGTTGCCTAAGCGACAAATGTGCACGTGCACAGATGGTACTTGGACAAATGTGCACGTCGAAATTTCAACGTGCACAGATGGGATCCTGTGAACTTGACCCTGCACAGATGTCACTTGCCCAACTGTGCACGTTGCACAGATTTCACTTGCCTAACTGTGCACGTGCACAAACGTCACATGTCCAACTTTGCACGTGCACATATATCACTTGCCCAACTGTGAACGTGCACAGATGTCATTTGCCCAACTGTGCACGTGCACAGATGGAGCTTGCCCAACTGTACACGTGCACAAATGGAACTTGCCTAACTGTGCACGTGCACAGACGTCACTTGTCCAATTGTGCACGTTTATGTCAGTACGTAAGGATTTATACAAGGGTGGTCCTTCATATCTACATATAATAAATTTCAAACAGTTAAAATTATTTAAACCTAGTGAAATGGAGCGTACTAATATTTTGGAACTTAGTTCAAAAATATTTTCAATATTGATAATAGATTTAATACTTTCACGATGATTCATGATGATAAATTTAAATTTAAAGCTTTTTCGGGTTTCA